>VUQI01029828.1:0-38892 GCA_015106735.1 Paratilapia polleni | reverse complement strand
AAGACGCATGAAAGCTGTGATTGCAAATCAGGGTTATTCCACCAAATACTGATTTCTGAACACTTCCTAAGTTAAAACATTAGTAATGTGTTGTTTAAAAATGAATATGAACTTGTTTTTTTGCATTATTTGAGGTCTGAAAACACTGGACCTTTTTTGGTATTTTGACAATTTTTTCATTTTCTGCAAATAAATGCTCTAAATGAAAATATTTATATTTGGAATTTGGGAGTTATGATGTCAGTAGTTTATAGAACAAAATAAAAATGTTCATTTTACTCAAACATATACCTATGAATAGCAAAATCAGAAAAAGTGATAATTTTGGAGTGGTCTCTTAATTTTTTCCGGAGCTGTATATACAGCGCCACTAAATCCTTTTCCACCTCTCAGATTGAGGAGGTGCCAGGGGAGATGACCCAAGATGACCTCGCTACTGATGACGTCATGATTTTGGACTCCTGGGAGCAGGTAAAAACAAGCTGACTGCTTTAGCTGTACTGTGTGAATTCAGAATAGAGTCAATGGCCAGTTAAAAAAATAAACAAATAAAAAAATAACACCTAAAAAACACCTAATTTTTTTAGGTGTTTGTCTGGATCGGAAATGAGGCCCAAGAGGAGGAGAAGACTGAAGCTATGGCATCTGGTAAGGGAATTTGGACGTGTGAAATAGCAGGAGTGAACAAGGCAAACAGCACTAGAACAGTCCTTTGTCATCCTAAATTATGTGATATAACATGCATAACGTTTATAACATACAGTATAATTCTTATCCATTAATCATTCTGATTTTTTTCAAAATAAAAGTCCATATTTAAGTAAAGAAAGGTAATCAAAACACACTGCAAAAAAATGAATTCAGAAGCCACGTGTGACCACTCAAGTTTATGCTGCAACTGTCATAAATGCAAAGACATCATAATTACATACATTATATACATTAACAACAAAGTGCTCCATAAGTGGCAATGTCACCAAGAATTGAAGCACCACAAAGTACAGGCGACACACGCCTCATATAACCAGAGTTATACTGCAAATTATAAAAGATCTCCAAGCACGAGAAGTTCACAAAGGTGCTACCTTGTACCTCTGATGGTCTTAAGTGGTTGAAATGAAGGCAACTGTGCTTCACCTTCGCCTCTCATCCAAGAGGCTTCTTCAGTTCTAAAAAGTGAGGTAGAGTCCCAGGTATTTAACCCCTAGTATTGTTGTCCCCTTACATGGGATTACAGGGTGGGTCAGTGACTGTCAGGGGACAGTCTCACTAGGGGTTAAATACCTGGGACCCTTAGTGGGGACTAAGGGTGACCTGGGACTCTCCATCAGTTTTTAGAACTGAAGAAGCCTCTCGAATGAGAGGTGAATGACCGAGATGTTACTAACTCATACTCACCATAGAGGGCGAGATACATCACAGAGAAATGCTCACCCTTTCCCCACCATTCAGGACTCACAAAGCTGTGTCATACTGTGTTGTTGTTAGCCTGAAATCTTACTGGACATATTTACAATCTTGAGTTTCTTCTTATTAACCACAGACAAAGAAAAATACGAGGCAATAAAGCAGAACATTAGAATACTCTCCACAAATGAACTATAGAAAAGAACCAGTGGGATTTATCCACATCAAACTGTTGCAGCGTCTGCAAAGTACAATCATTATAATCCCTGTGCTAATTCAAGCTTCTTCCTCGTCTCCCTCAGCGGTCCGTTACATCGAGACAGATCCAGCCAAGAGAGACCCCAGGACGCCCATCGTCAAAATCAAGCAGGGCTTTGAGCCACCCACGTTCACTGGCTGGTTCCTGGGATGGGACCACGACTACTGGACCACCGACCCCCTGGAGCGCGCTATGGCTGAACTGGCCCTCTGAGCACTTTCCTGATCCCACGCACCTATCTCCCTTGACTTCTGACCACGCTACAAGACTTTTTTTTAGCTACACGTGTGCCCTATTTTTTTCTTTCTTTTTTTTTATTTTATGGATCAGTATTTTATTTCACTTTGTCTCACATGCAACAGTTGTGCCTTCACACCAGTTATGCAACCAGCCAGTAGAAATAGAGCTTTAACAGATAAACAGGCTTTCCGTTAGGGTTTGCACTACATATAGCCTCAAACTATGACTCTTTTTTGAGGCAATTTTCTCATATTTGACAATAAAAAGCCGTTTACTGGTGAAATATAATAAACATAGAGGAAGACAGTTTAAAAATTGGTGTGCTGCAATATTACAAAAGCCACTGCCCAGAAAATACAGCTTATAAAAGCAATAAAACCAATGCCTTAATATAAGTTCCTTGAGTTTACAGTAAGCCTGTTTTTTTAAAGGGTACTTTCTTTATTGATATGTTTTTTTGTACCTTTAGTTTAGATGTTATATTTATTTTTTAAAAAGCCACAGATTCTCACCCAGAAAGCTCATGTTCTGCTACAGTGTCTTTTAGTGGGAAAACCACTGCTTTGCTGCTTTACTAACTAGTTACATCTTCTGTGGCACTTTCTAAGGTTTCCCAACGTCCTGTTATCATTTCAATAAACCAAATAAAGACATGTAAGATGTTTTCTGTGTCTGCTTTTACAAACACTTAACTTTTCACTCTGACCTGAAAGAAATGAAATCACAAGAGGCAAACATCCTACTGGATTTTCTTTGAATGCTTCATATATACACATTATATCAAGATAAAATCATTTAAAAATCACACCATACAATTTGCACTGCAAACAACAACAAAGCAAACACAAAAATTAATCCTGAATGAAAGCGGAGGTTTTTACAAGGCAGAAACGCCTTCATATGGATTATAAAGTGAAAACTTTTAAACAGGACAAAGATCAACAATCACACCGAGTCTTCAGAGAACAGCTGATCAGCAGTACTGTGTGGTCATGCTGGGTGTGTTTGTACGTATCGGTCTCTTTCTGTTTCTGCACCTAAATAACACTGCAAGAGTTACTAAAGTATACTGTAACAGCCTCCATGTGGCAACAGCAGAACTAGCAAACTTAACACAGCTGTATGTATAAATCACTTCTTGGTCAAACAGATTAAATACTGTAATGTGCATTTGTTCTTTAAATGTTGTAAGTAGGGAAACACAACAACAAAACTAGAGCATGTCAATTTCACAACAGATAAATACAGAGGTGTTTACACCCTGAAAGACAGTATATGATAAAATCTTTAAACTAAATAAATATATAATATAAAAAATATTAAAATAAGTAAATATAATGCTCAGATATTTTCATTGGGAAGTGCATAGAATGGGATATTAGTCTGTAAAATAAATAGACAGCAGTAAGTTAAGGCTTTTGGTAGTCTGTTTCTCTTGAGGACACAACAAAGCAAATACAGTGTTGTTGATAATGTTCACGGTCTGATTGTGTCGTATGTTGAGTCAACATCCATCCATCCATCTCCTACCGCTTATCCGGGTCGCGGGGGCAGCAGTCTGAGCAGAGACGCCCAGACCTCCCCATCCACCTCCTTCAGCTCTTGAGACATAATGTGTTTTGTTTTTTTGTTTCTAATATTTTGTCCACCCTTCACATACTTTGAATAACAGAAAGTATAGTGTAAAAATACAAGTTACATCCAGCTGGTAATGAGAATATTTGCAACTGCAGAAAAGGTGTTTGTGTGTTTAACAGAAAGGAGAACCTCTGTGCGAGTGTGTGTGTTTATATACGACTGTCACTCTGGCTGATTGTTACTTTACATTTACGTTACTGCTGCCTACCCATCATGCTTGTTAGTGTTAGGTTAATATAGCATGTTTGCACACCAAATTCACAACATTCAAAGTTGTAAAAAAAAAAAAAAAGCCAAAAGGAAAAATTTGACACCAGCATGTCAGTAACTTTTTTTCATTCTCCCAATTAAAGTCAAGGAGTGACGTTAATTAATTACAGCTTAACTTATACTGTACATCCTGGTATGTGTTTGAACTTTCAAGGTTACACTGTTGATGTTGAAGAATGAGATGTACACTCAAATTCAGCTGATGTCTACAAAACAGACTGGAAAAAGAAATAAAGCCAATACAGTCGAATCTGGATTATGTTCAAAATATTTTAAGTACAAAATGACTGCAGCTTTAACATACTGGCAGTGATATATAAGGACAATTGCATGGTGTCTGTGTGTGAGTGTTTGTGCAGTTGCAGGCCACATATCTGACAGGCACTTTGCTTTAAAATGTCTGTAAAACTTATGTTTAAGGATCGTGATACTTTGACAGTCGAGGAGCCTTAAATGAACGAACAAGCAAGCAAATAAATAAATTACCACAACTAAAAAAACTAAATAAAAAAAAAACCTATGAGTTAAAAGCTTACTTTAAGCTCGTACACAATACTAAACAATTTGAATCAGTGGTCATTTACTGGCAGACACACCAAGCTGACTGTGGGGTGTCACTACTGCTGGGTCAAGCCAACCGCTCAGCTGACTGAACACAGAACACACTAAATTTCAACGGTTTGAAATTTAGCTGCAATCAGCTTCATACTCAACCTAAATACATGTACGTGTGTTCGGTGACGCATGCTGTGTGAGTGTGTGCATGCAAACAATTTTTTTTGGGACTCCTCCTCATGTTTTGACAAATCCCTGCAACATCTCCAGTGGCAGCGGGAAAATAATGGTGGAGTTCTTCTCTGCGGCGATGGTGCTCAGAGTCTGAAGGTAACGCAGCTGCAGGGCTGATGGAGACTCTGCAATCACCAGGGAAGCCTCTTTCAGCGCCCGCGAGGCGTTCATCTCCCCCTCCGCTGCGATCACCTTAAGAGGGACACAGGAGGAAAGAGATGTGAATGAAGGAGTTCCTTGATCTCACAGCCCAGTGGAAGAAGCTTCTATACTCAGAGTTACAACTATTTCTATTACGAAATCTTGCAGAAGTTCTTTTTTCTGGGTTGTGATGGATTTCTTGCTTGATTTGTAAATCTCCTTTAAACCTAATTTTTAATCTCCAATAACCTATTGTTTAGTAGGATTACACCAGTATGTAGAGTAAGCTCACAAATTACATAAATGCTACAATGCTGGCTTTCTCATTTCATGAAGGCGAAAAGTTGAATGCTATCTTAAATAAAATAGATCAGCGTTTCCCACACATAAACTTTAGCAAATTAACAGCCACACAAGCATATTTTGCAAATCATTTTAGCTTTCATTCACATTTTCATTGTCAGACAATCATCTCAGTCTTATTTTGAAAATTCATTCACCGCTAACCAGCTAGTCGGATGTTGCGAAGGCGTTTCCATTAAAAGCCTTATGTTTAGATGGTGATGGGGATGCAGAACTATCTTACCTTGGCTCGGGCCTCCCGGCTGGCCTCAGCCTCAGCTGCCATGGCCCTCTGGAGCTGAAGGGGCAACTTCACATCCTTGATCTCCACCCGCTCCACCTTGATTCCCCAGTCATCTGTGGCATTGTCCAGAGTGGCCTGAGGACACAGACAGGCAACACACTGTTTGTACTACCCTGCTGTAACGACTGTTCAGGATTTCTGAAGCCTCTAATGAATAAATCATGTCTGCATTTCATATAAATTAACACAGAAATAATGTAAAAAAAGAAAAAAGTTTTTAAATGAATGAGAAGGTAACACATTCATTTCAACCCCCTCTTCTTTAAAAGCCCATGTGTTGCATTTTTCAAAACTGTCCACCAGATGGAGCTGACACAGGTGACGCGTTTCTCTCACCAAGCACAGAGAATAGAGGATGGCGTAAAAGTATTGAGGAACATGCATGGAACAGGTGATGGGAGATGTACACACAATCCTAATTTTACACACTGTGGCAAAACTTAAAGTGCTCTCAGCATCATGGTGCATTTTATACTAACATTCTGCATGGCTAATTTTCACTTTCATACACCAAGTGTTTCATGAAAAGGTGTTTTCAGGTCAGCTTCTATATGTTAGGAGACTCACAACTCTGAATGACATCTCTCTAACTCTGTTAGAGAGAGGACCTTTATTCTTGTTTTTAATTATGTAAGCACCGAGAATACAGCTGTGCTCTGTATAAATGCGGCTGTGTTTATATGTGCTATCAATCACTATTTAACAGGGATAAAAATAAAGGCTGTCAATACAGCAGCAAAGGTCACTGCTGGTAAACATGTGCATAAATTTAAGCAACCAAATAACTAAGTTAGACAGTATTTTAGGATCTGAACTACTGAGATGTGAGAGAGTGATTACATGTATTCAAACAGCTGTTAATGTTCACTCTGTATTGGTCAATATTGGACAATCAAAGCTATATGATATTGTTGTATATGTTGTCCAGTGTGCACTGATATAAAAAGTATTTATTTCATTTTCTTTTTTTTGTTTTTTTACAGAACCCGAGAAGAAAACGTCTGGGATAATTTAGACACGATGGTGTCATCACACAGTTTGTCCAGTAGAGCAACTCCTACAATTCTGTCAGCACTGGTTTCTACTTCATAAAAATAATTCATTGAAAAGTTAAACCATTATTTACAACCTAAACACTGGTACTGCCCCAAAAAATCTAGTATTGGTCAGGCTGCACTCCCAAATATGATGGTGCCAATAGGCGATCTCAGGGATCAACGATGATCAAAGTGATCAGCGATAGCTCATCAATCACTATACTTTCATGTTGCAACTCCACATATAATATACACTTGCAACACAGATGTGTCTGGGTATGCACACACCAGTTCATGTTCGGACTTTTGCACACTTGCGTGTGTGGAGCAGCTCCAATTTTTAAATTAGAGCGTTATATAGCTATAGACTTGCAGAGACGCTCGTTTGTCTCATCTCTTTAACTTTTTTTTCACTGTGTGTGTGTGTGAGGAGTAAAGGTACACAGGTAAAAACAGCCTGCAGAAGTTAGTAGAACTATACTTCTAAGGTAAAAAAGTAAAAACCCAGGAAATGTTATGGCTTACTACTTTTTTAATTGTTTGGCTGATATCTGTTCACTTAAATTCACTAATTACTGTAAAGCTAAATCATTCATTGTTGAATTTGAACCCGTAAATGCTTCTTCATGGTGGAAGCAAAAAACTTCCGCCATGAAAAAACTTCTGGTGTCTGTGTTTCTCTCTCTCTATAGTGTGCTATTTAGTCTTTTTCTGTTTGGGCCATACATTGTGCATTACAGAGAGTAGAAAGGTTACCATAATGGGTACGCATTAACCTTCCATGCCGCCCCGCCTGATTCTATCGGTCATAGGCGATCACACAGGGGGACAATAAGACGGTTGGTCCATCACTAATCCAAAACCAGATGATGGCCACTACGGACAGTTTTACCATTTGAAATTAACTTGGCAAATGGCAAAATAGAGTGTAATGCCATGTTTTTTTGGTGGTAAAACTTTATGCACATGTTTCAGGCAACAAGTAAACAGGTTCTGTCTGTTATATCAGGTCCTAATAATCTTAGCCAAGTGTGAAGCCATGTGAAAGGCAAGCACATATACTAGACACTATAGAGACACCTATGCATTACACGTACAGGAGCTTTTATGACATCCCATTCTAAATCCATAGGCATTAATATGGAGTTTGTCCCCCCCTTTGCAGCTTTAACAGCTTCCACACTTCTGGGAAGCCTTTCTAGAAGATTTTGGAGTATGTCTGTGGGAATTTTTGTCCAATCATCCAGAAGAGCATTTGTGGTTTCAGACACTGACAGTGGACAAGAGGGCCTGGCTCACAATCTCCATTCTTGTTCATCCCAAAGGTGTTCAGTGGGGTTTAGGTCAGGGCTCCACACAGGCCAGTCAGGTTCTTCAACACAAAACTCATCCAACCATGCCTTTATGGACTTTGCTTTGTGCACTGGGGCACAGTCATGCTGGAACCGAAAAGGGAATTCCCCAAACTGTTCCTACAAAGTTGGGAGCACAGAATTGTCCAAAAGGTCTTAATAAGCTGAAGCAGTCAGATATCTCTTCACTGGAACTAAGGAGCCCAAGCCAACCCCAGAAAAACAACCCCATAGCATTACTGAATTCAGTGATTAAGAGGTGTGGCCCAAATTCACACAAATGAAGCACCTCCTGATCACCGACAAACCTCCTCAGTGGGTGTGAATTAGAAATAAATATTTAATAATTTACAGCAGCTCAGCATAAACTGGAAGTAAAAGTTTACTGGAAAAAATAAATAATTAAACTCAAGGGCAAACTAAAAGCCTATCTCTTCACGGAAACACAGGATTAGCTAAGCTTTTCTTAGTTTACAACAGTTTGTTAGTTTAACAGTGACACACAGTTCAGGTGACAGCTGCATTATGCACCTGGTAAATAAGGCTCAGAGCAAGATGGCATCTCAAAATGCCTTAACGATGAGCCAAGAGAGGCAGAAGGCTTCATAGTGATGAGGGAATACCTTCAGTGTATACCACAAGTAACAAGTCAAATGTCCAAGGATCATACAAAGCACAAGAGCATGAGGCATATTAGATAACTGAAACTATGTAGAGACTGGTAAATTTTGGAAGCCTATATTTAGTACTAGCATGTCTTTAGCTCACAATTGCAGCTAAGAGTGGAGCTAAAGGACTCTACCTGCATAAACTGTGCAATGTCTTCACGGTCAGACAGAATCTCTGCCAGGTTCATTGTACCCAGCATGTTCCTCAGGGTGGTCTGGGCCAACAGCTGGGTAGCAGCATCGGCATTAGTGATGTTAGCCACAGCCAGAGTTGGATTCTGGACCCGGTAGTACACCACGCCATCAACACACACTGTCACAGAGTCTCTGGTCAAAACCTGAGAGCAGGACAGTGGTTACATAAGGAAACAACTGGTAGATATTATGAGATGTCATAGCTAAAAATTTCATAGAAGAGTTCTTACAATTAGCACTGATCTACTTGATCGAGAGAGCATTGCTATTGGGCTAAAAAAAACAAAAAACATATACACACACACACACTCACACACTCACACACACACACACACACACGTGCAATTATTTTGATGTCATTTGAATTCCTGTGAAAGCGGCAAAGTATCTGTTTAATGTAATTGGAAGGGTGCATGTCATACCTCTTGCGGTGGGATGTCGAAGGTGACAGTGCGCATGTCCACATTAATAAAGCTGTCAGTGCACGGCAAGACGAAGAACAAGCCTGTGGAATCACAAGAATGCAAATAGTTTCAACAAAGACTAACGCTACGGTAAACACAATAATGAGGAAGCTTCCTCACAAATGTTTGAAAAGACCAGGATGAATGAGATCCTGGCAGGAGGCCAAGTCAAGCTCTCGCTTTATGAGACTGCAGCTGTGCTGACAGCGAGGCAAAGCCGTGGATATTTGCAGCTTTCATTAGCCCGTTTCAAGTCACTATGATTGAATTAGTGCATCAAACAATACTAGTGAAACAGACATGTGCTAGGTGTGCAATCATTTAGCAAACATTAACACCACACCAGCTAGAGAGTGGTTGGATGCAATTCCTGTCAGGATATTGTAAATTTAAATGGTGAGATCACAGCCATCTGTTCAGGAGGGGCAATACAGATAACAGTCTCCCAGTGCCATTTCCACCATGGTATCTGCAGCACTCTCTACCATTTTAGTTTTAGTTTTAGTTTTTTCAGACGAGTAAAAAGGTCTCAGCTGCTCTCATACTGTCTGAAAAACACATTGTGACACACTTAAGCATGTTCATCAATAAGCATCACAGTTTCGAGCGAAAACAAAATATTACGATTTTATTGCAAACTATCTCTGTGAGCCTGTATAAAACAAAATATATGGAGACATGCTGGAAGCCAATAGATGAAGAGGGAGCCGGGTTATAAGTGAAGGGGGCAAAACTGGAAACCAAATGCTGAATTCAGTTTTCGCAGTGCCACCTATAACGCTTTGAGAATGTGAAGTTTGCAGGCAGAGTGCTATTATTAACCCCGTGCTGTCATTAACGGGGACCGGGACTCTGAGGAGTCACATTTCAGCATTTTGAGAGGATGCTGCTTGGTTTTTAGATCTAGTAAAACAAGAAATCAAAGAGACAGTGAGTTGTGAGATGTATGCAAATTATATCTCGTGGGAATCTGTATTTTTTACTTCTATCCTACTAACAAATGCGCTGCCTTGCAAAACAGAAGTCCCATCACTGAGAATAGGATGGGTTAGGCATTCAGACACATATGCAGTAACATTATAAACAAAGAGGAAAGGCTCTGTGGACCGGGAGCCCACATTAGCAGGGCCTGAGTGAACTTGCACGCATGCAAATCTATGTCCACTTTGCACAGGAATGTCTTTCATCTTGCTGTTATAAGGCCTACAAAAAAAATCTACTTTTAATTTGTACCAATGACATGCCTTATGTCATTCTGCCCAACAGCAGGGAAAAACAGGACCCACCACCCCACGCTCTTCTTTGATTCTTCCCATGGTTTCTTTTACACATTAGTTTCATGGCTTTAGCAACAGAAACGTTGGACTGTCAATCAGTGACTCAATAAGTACACTATGGAGTGTCACAAAATAGTAAGTAACAGACACTTACAGCCCCCTAATGAGGAATCCTAAGGATTTACTGTAAAAATTTGCACCACATTTGGTTACCAGATGATGCATGCTAATGTTTCTGTGATCCCCCAAAATAAAGTTGGCCTTTGCGACTTTGAGTTGAGTTGTTTAAAATATATTAAATGGATTTCCATGAAATTTGGTACACGCTGACTCTTTTTTTTTTCATCTGGTGCCATCATCAGGGTGGATAATTTATCCAATACTTTGGTATGTTAACAAAACGAATGACACCCCTAATCACTACTTTCTGCAAGCCAGCATTTTAACCACCACACTGCATGAAACGCTAAGTCTACTGGAATGCAGGGGCAAAAAAAAAAAAAAAAATCGTTTGTCACTTTCCTAGTACTTTATGCTTTGTATACATTATTTCAGTACATTTCCTCCTTGAGCCTCTGGGTTGCCACAGAAACCTATGTCATCAAACAAGTCATCAAGTTTAAGTGTATGGACTGCATCAAAGATGAAAGACGAGCTGAATTGCTGGTCATGTGACCTCTCACTGCTGATTTCAGCAGAGGCACCACGCCCAGAGTCCTGACAGGACAATGACCAGTGCTTGTTCTCCTCCAGCTCCTTTGAAGCAGCTCTGACTTAACTAGAAGTGACCCACCGATACACTTAGTAAAAAGAAAGCACAACAGATGTTTTTTTTTTTCCACTTAGCGTCATACAAAGACAACCATCCTGCCATGAACACGTGGCCCGACACTCACTGATGCACTGTAACAGAGACAACCATGTTTTGCACACATAGATTTCAGCCTAAGTAGAGACGATGACTCATTTTTATCATTTTGTACTCATTCAGCTGCCCAAGAGAGCATGGCTATCTGCAATCAATATGCTAGTGGACAATCCCCTACCCTTATTTTTAGAGTTCACTCGCTGCTAACCATCTAGTCCCTTCCCGACTCTTTTTCCCTATCACTTGGTTTGCTGGCCAGGTCACTGTTGTGGTGGTCTTCAATATTATTCGGCTGCTTGAGTCACTCATCTTGCAAATCGACAGACTTCACAGATAACCCTTCTCCTGCTCTAAAGAGTCAGTACCAGCTTGAGGGCCACTCTAACCAGAACCTGTGGCAGATGGAGAACTGGTTTATGTGCTCTGTACCGAGCTAACCAAGGCTGTAGAGCGGAACGAGGTCTACTAGCAGTTGACGTCCATCCGCAGGATGAGAGACTTACTAGAAAAACAGCTGATTATAATGCTCCATTGTTTATTTGTCACAACATACTTGGCAATTAAAACCCAGGCAATTAAAGTATTTACAGAGGACCTCCTTTTAAACTGTATTGTTTAGCATGCTAGACTCCAAGAGTGTGGGGAATACTGGATCCTTTGTCATTTTAAAGGCCAATTCATATAAATATCAAATAAAATATCCATCCCCAACACTGGCATAGTTTCTGTGCACAGCATGCCTCCTGCAGGTCATGCTAAATGTGTTTGAGTTGTGTTTTTGCTTTGCTCTACCTGGGAGTCCCCCTGATGACATCTTCATAAAAAAATATATATATTTACAGTTGATACCTACATACAGTACATAACTCTATGGTCCCTTTCACTCAGAAAGTCAGAGGACCGTTAATGAAACTTTCCTCTCTGATAAAGATGTAGATTCTTTCACTAGGAAGCAGAGGTCAGTCTGTGCAAGCAAGCCAGATGTTTAAAATTCTGCTAACATATGCTCTCAGCCAAATTGTGACCTGGGTTTTTAGGGTCATATCCCCATATATAACAACTAGAATTTACAAAGAAATATCAGGACATCTGAATGATTATCCAAACGGACACAGCTGAGCATTTTGGTATGAAAAACATTTTACTTCAGTTGAAGAAAACTAACATTTCAATAAAGGAGCTGAAGATTTAGATGGTTATAAAAGACATATACTGGTGTAATAAAAAAGGAAAAAGAAATAAAACATGATTTCTTACCTGGTCCTTTGGCTCCTCCTGACAAAAGGCGCCCCAGGCGAAAAATAATGGCTCGTTGATACTCCTTCACAATCTGTACATGGAGAAAAACAACACCACTGTTTTTCTTATTTGACATTTTACAGATGTTACTAGATAGTGAGGCATTCATATAGATGCTAATTTTAAAAAGCACTGAGTTTTCCTGTAAAAAAAAAAAAAAAGAAAAAGGATGCATTTTATCTGAGTAAATACAGAACAATGTTTCACCAGCTTTTAAACTTGTTTCTAAAAAAAAACACTTAACATTGGATTTTAAATAGCTGACCACAATACACATCCATATGGAGAAGGGTAGAGTAATCAGCACGAGAAAGAGGGAGAGTCCAACCAGCAGCCTGCCACACAAGCCAATGTCTGTGTGTGGATTCTCCAAAGCTGGGGAAAGAAGACAGACACATGCACTGCATGATTTCAACTGGTTTGTATCATCCGTGAGAATATATCAATGCATACTGAATTTGGTACATTTGCACATATCTGCTTTAAAAAGCATGTTCTTGCAGATGCAAAATATCCTGTTGCTATAAGCCTGGATTTCAATTCCTATCATGCATCAGATCAGCTTTCATCCATCTCTTTCTGCCAAATGCGTGTGCTTAGTCAGGTTTAATGTCACCTCCACCCACTTGCACATGTACTGTAACTGCTCTTTGGCATTTGTTAGGCTACACATGCAATCATTCAGTGGCTGGGATCCATACCTTCAGTATTATTTAAATCTTGACTTCTTGGACCTACAGACAAAGGCAGAAGTCAAAACGCTATTGTACTAACAGTTATGTTACAGCAATTAGTTACAGTGAGTAGCATGTATACATTACATGCTTTTCTTGGTTTTTGTTTTTTAGATGTCAGTAACTGGCTGGGATCGATGACACTTACTGGGGTACCTCCTGACGTCACTGATATAATCAATATTTATTGCAATCGGGTCTCACAAAGTGGTCCCACAGCGTCATTAACGGCAAATCCAGTTGACTTCAGTAAAATGTTTAATCTGTGCTGTATTCCAACCTGTCAGCTTGACACAGGATGCCATGTTATTTAACCCTCTCCACGTAATTAGTTTATTTGTAAATAAAGTTGTTTTTTTTTTTTTTTCAAACGTTACCGTCCTCTGTAACGTTACTGAACGGTTAGGCTTGTGAATGGAACTTATTAACAGCGTATTAACGGTCAGTGTCAGCTACCTGGCTGTTTAGCTAACTATCATTAACTAACGTGTACTGCTGCCAACATTTGGTTAAGATTTTTCACAGCGGGTAAAGTAAAACTCTCAGCTATGTACTGACTTAAAGGAAAGGCCAAATAACTTGGCTGTGCTGCCGTCCACTGACTTTATAAAGCCATCTCTGTCCAGCTACACGACACACTAACACTAACAACTAACTAACAACACTAACAAAATAAGCAACCGTTACCTAATTGGCGTTCGCGTTTTCTGGCTCGTTTCGTTTCAGCATCTTCGTTGTAGCCAGCCATAGTCCCGGTTATATAAATGGTGTAACGGCGACGGTAGGAAAAGATAGCGATGCGTTTACTGGAGCGTCTGACTCTCTGTGAGCTGCAGCCTTAGTGTGAGTTTATGTGTTACCCTGAGTTTTGACTTGCAGGCATTCATGCGTCTAAAGACCTTTAAGACCTGTCATTGCTATACAGACAGAAAAATCACAGAAAACATTTGTTTTTCAAGATAAATTTTAAGCTGCAGTTGTATGCGTCTACTAACCAGCATAAAGCTGCATTTTACACTGATGTTTCCATGGGAGTTGTTCCTTATCCAAACTGAGGGTCTAAAGATGGAGGATGTTTGTTGTATAGATTGTGAAGCCTCTTGAGGCAAATTTTTTGATTTGTAAAATAGAGAAATAAAACTCATTTAATTGGACTGTGAAGCATTGTTGTTCTTATGTCTACTGTAAGTTCATTGAAAGAAACAAAACACAAGTCAGATTTAATGTGTTCACTGTGTGGCCACTAAAGCTGATTCTGATCTCTGAGTCCAAGGTAACACATATACTAGATGTATAAATGTCCCCTGTACGTTATTACAAAATTCCTTCTAGGATTCCTCATATATTGTAGACTTTCACACAGGTGGGACAGGCGTGAGGTCACAGTGGCCTTTGACCACCAAAAACTAATTAATTTATTTATTGAGTCCATGGGAATGTTTGACCCAATATTTAGATTGTATTTCCAATATTGTACTGTTTGCTAACATAATGTAAAGTATTAATGACACCAAAAAGCTGTATTTGACTTAAAAATGTGGATTTGAAAATTAAAGGTAAGACTCAAAATGTGTAAGAAGTCCATATGTAGGTGATGACAACTGATGGTTAGATGAAATGTAGTTGAATTTAATAATAATAATAATAATAATAATAATGTCAAAACCTTCACTGGAGACACTGGGCTCAGTGTTTGGATCTCACATCTTTTATTTAAGATGGTCTGGTGCACCAGTAGACCTTGACTAACAATTCAACTGCAAATCAGTTTGAAAACATACTGTAGCCTGCACCAACTCATGATGGTCTAGGTTAAGGAAAGCTCGGAGAGGTTCATTTTTTTTTATGGCTTCCCCACATACAAACAATGCAGTGGGAATAACACAGTCTACTCAGTGTGGCAGCTGGCAGCTAAACTGACCAGCAATTTAAACTAACTAATCTCACTCTTTTATGTATAGGCCACTGTAGAGGGTTTGTTAACAGCTGAAAGCAGCTTCCATTAATAGCCCACTCTATGAAAGATTTTGAATGCATTTATTGGACAGCATTCAACATGCATGATTTAATACCAGTGGATAAGAATGACCATTTCCAGTATTTTTTATTGATGATTTATCTTATTTATTGTGTAATTTCCAGCCTTTTTCTTCAACAATTTCTAACAAATATGCTCCTTTTTGGATGTAAATCTACACTATAGTAGCCACTGTTTACAGGAATCTTTATGTAGTCTTTTCCCTCTTTTCATTTCTTCGTTTGTGCAGCGAGAAAGAGACACAAGGAGAGAGGAGTCGAGGCAACAGGCATTTAACAAAATGACATTCTTGCTCGGAAGCTTCATTTTAAAACAATGTAATTTAAATTTGAGGCGTGGCACAGCTGCATTGTCTGTCTATTGCTTTGTTAGGATTATTCTTAATTAAATTCACAATGTAGCACAATGTCACATGATATCATACCTTTTTTTTGTCTCTCACAAGCACAAACTTTGAAGGGATGGAAGTTTGATCAAGCGGAAACAACAGAAACAACTTCTACAGACATGGTAGAAAGAAAGTACACCCTCTGTCACTTCCAAGGTTTTACATATCAGGACATAATAAAAAATTATGTAGACTTACCAGGTCTTAAAATTGGGTAAATACAACCACAGATGAAGAACAACACATGACATATTACACCATGTCATTATGTTTTTAACAGAAACTAAACAAAAATGCAGAAACAGTGTGTGAAAAACTAAGTATACCCCAGTAGCTTGTAGAATCACCTTTAGCAGCAATAGTATCTGTATTTGTTATCTGTATGACTTTATCAGTCTCTGAAATCCTGGAGGTATTGTGGCCACTCTTCTTTATACTATTGCCTGAGTTCATTGAGTTTTATGTGCATTCATTTATGCACAGCTCTCTTAAGGTCCCACCACAGCCTTTCTGTTGGGTCAAGGTCTGGACTTTGACTGGACAATTGCAACACCTTGATTCTTTTCTTTTTTCACCATTCTGTTGTAGATTTGCTGCTGTCCTTGGGATCATTGTCCTGTTGCATGACCCAGTTTAGGCCAAGCTTTAACTGTTGGACAGATGGCCTCACATCTGACTCTAGTATACTTTGGTATACAGAGGATTTCATGGTTGACTCAATGCCCAGATCCTGTGGCTGCAAAACAAACCCAAATCATCACCCCTCCACCACCGTGCTGACAGTTGGTATGAGGCGTTTGTGTTGGTATGCTGTGTTTCGTTTTCACCAAACGTGGCGCTGTGCATTATGGCCAAACATCTCCACTTTGGACATTGTTCCTGAAATCTTGTGGTTTGTTCAGATGCATCTTTGTACAGCTACCTTTCCCAGACTGAAGGGCAGCAACAACTGCTTCTTTAAGATGGTTGCTGATGTCTTTCCTCCTTTGTATTGCGTTAACACACACCTGAATACTCCAGACCAGCAAACTGCCAAAATTTCTGCTTTTACAGAGGCGCTCACTCTTGCTGATGACCAGCTAATTAAGTGCATTTGATTAGCATTTAGTGTAATTAGCACCTGGCTGCTAATTACACTCTTAATTCCTATGGAAGCAGTAAGGGTCTACTTAGTTTTTCACACACTGCTTCCGCATTTTGGCTTAATTTTTGTTCATCTGAGGTTGTATTTACCTAATTTTAAGATCTGCTAATGACCAGATTAGTTTTATGTCCTGATATGTAAAACCTTAGACTTTAAAGAGACTTTTTACCATGACTGTGAGTACAAAGCAATGCTTATTTCTAAAGTCCTCTACTTGATATGGTTTGTATATATACCAGCTGTGTGGCACCTGGGGGGTTGGGAGCAGTATGGAGAGAGGTGAAGACATCTAAACTCAATTTTCTCATGTTCTATTGCTATAAACCAAAATTAATGGCTACCAAACTGAACTGACTCAACTTATTAAAAACAATTTGAGGGAAAATTAGAAAGCCACTGTATTTTAAATCCCTTTACAGATCCCTACAGAACATGCACAAATGAAGATAAAGCCATCAGGATTAAATTATATAATCAGCAATGAAATACAACATTGGAGCAGATTTAGAGCGTATAGACCATATGTAGACACTAGTTGAGGAACTGCTACAGTGGGGTTTTTTTTTTTTTGTTTTTTTTTTGATCAATCCATATTTGTAAGCCCCTTTAGTATTAACACCAGTCATTTTAGTGACTGAGTTGTTTGTTGAGTTCAGAGGTGGCATGCACAGAAAACCCAGGCAAGTGCGATTATCCTGGGGAAAACGAAAGGACGGTGGCTATGCGTGTTGTAGTGGTCTAGAGCTCCATCCCACCTAATCCTCTTTTAATTAGGGTGAGAGAAAATGTGGAAGCCCTCCTGGATTAGTCACAGCACATTGACAAAGCACCAAGCTGGGACCAGTGTACAAGACTGGTGGCCAATGTGGCCAGTTAGGTACAGCGAAGACCCTCTCAAGTGTGAAAAAATACCCCTCCATCTCCCCGAGGCTACCTGGGCTCTGGTCTTCCTGCAGCTGAAACCAAAGCTCCTATGGTCTCTGGTGAACTGGGAGGATAAGTTACAGCATATGATTCGCTCATTTCCAATCCTTCCCCCATTTTCACTCCCACTTGATAGGCTATTCTATCTGCAGTCACACTTGCTCCCTATTATCCACCCTTTTTGCTAATCCTACAGGGTACTTTGTCCTCCTCGTTATCTTTCCTCATCCCTAACTATCTCTCTTCATGCTCTATCTGCCCATTTCTGAGTCTCCCCTTTTCTTAGCCAATAATGGAGCTTCAGCCTCATGCTGATGGGGATTAAGGTGAACAAAAGAATCAATTAAGAGCCAAATAGTCCACACAAGTATTTGAAATATCTAGAGAGGGCTGACACAGGCCAGTTTGGTGTATCACAGTACAAAGATTACAGAGATTCAGGTCAGCATCCTGAAGATTGCATCCTAAATGCAAGTAGCAGGTGTAAATACAAACAAATCCGCATTTAATGGAATGCAAAATATATATTTAACACATATGGTTTTAAAGTTTCATGAATCAGTGTTTTTTTTTGTGCTATTTTGATAAAAATACATTTTTACATTTAAAAGGCTTGTCTGGAAATATTAAATGTGAAACCAGTAAGAGTTCTGTTCTGTTTAAATAAACAAATAAATAAGTGTGGACTATAGATGTTTGATAAGCGATTTAATAAGTGACCACTAGGGGTCATTGAGGTGGTTCCACTAAGATCTTCCTTCATGGTGTCACTATCAGCAAACAGCCACACTGCACAGTGAGCAATATGAACTGATCTGACAGAAAATGTACTGAGTGTGGATATGAATGGATGGATATATGACTATGAAAAACAGCTGGCAGGTTTTTATGATACAAACAGAGGAGTCAAACACAGGCCTGTTCAGCACAAACAGAAACAGACTGACAACAGGGCACAGTGTGTTTTATGTACTGTACAGGATAATTATTCTGGGTCTTATTCTTCAGAGATTCCTCTTACTGATATGTGGATATTTATGCACTTCATGTAGATTTGTGCAAGAAATAATACTGATACACAAATGGAAAGGGTTGTGGATTGGTAACATGACTAGACCGCAGTCATTATTTTTCCATGAATAATAATTTCACTGTTTGATTCAGTCAGAATAAAGTGTCTCAACTTGTTTCCAGCTGTTTATATACCCACTGGGACATCATTTGTCAAGTTTTAATGCATGAATGCAGCAGTGAGAAAGTGTCAACATCAACTCGGTATTGCCACAAGTTTTATGAGTGCACATAAATGAGTAAATAATGACTTTGATCGATTGGGGTGAAATGAGGACCAGGTGTTGAGATGATCATTCACTCACAGATCTGATCAGCATCATCTGAGATACTGAGCATGCATACCCAGTACATTTTATATGTGTTATCCTGGCCTGTGATGGACTAGCCTGCCTCTAGCCCTATGTCAGCTGGGATAGGCTCCAACGGTTGAGAAAATGGATGGGTGGATGTCTTATCCTTCTCATAGTGGAACTGGCTATACCTTAATTTTCTGGCTTAAAAAAGCTATATAATTTCTTCATGCATAATTATAACTTTAGTATTTAATGATTACATGTGGTATTTCATCACCCATAACTACACAACTGATTACATTTGTTATGTGTAGTTACCATTTGCTAAAATTTGTTATGTGTCTTTATTTATTTACTAATTTATGCTCTGCCCGACCCTGTTTGGATCTGCTGGTTGCTGTGTTTGTGCTCCAAACATGTGTGCTGCCAGCAGGGAAGTTGCAGAGTGCCCTCTGGTGGACAAACTATGCAACGTCAACACTCACAACATGGTTGAAGGGTGTTTCTCCCATCTCTTCTTTACTTTTAAATACTGATTTATCAGTCATTATAAATGCTGATACTGATAGATTGGCAAATAGCTAATATCCGCAGATAATATCGGCCTGCCGTTAAATCAGTTGGACTCTAATTGCAGAGTTTTGCCATGGAAGCTGGAATGTCTATAAACATGAATATTATTACTCAAGGACATCTTTTGATGGGATCACACCGCTGCAGTGCCAGTGAGTTCTCTGCCCAAGCCCACCATTGAACTTGGTGTGTGTTTTGATGTCGGCCACAGACCTGTAAAGTTTGGCTACTGCATCTTTCATAAATTCGACAATATAGATTTAACAAAATCTGCCCCCAGGTGGATATAGAAACATATAAATGCACCAAAATACTCAAACCCACTTTTGTTGTAGTTACCAATAATTCATTTGCAGCAATGATTCCGTGGGCCATGAAGCTGCTGTAGGTCAATTACAGTAACTACATTTTTAAAAAGCATTCAGTTAACTGAAATTCTTAATTCTTATTTATGTTTTAAATTTTTAAATAGATAGGATTATATATATCTTTAAAATTCACACCTTTTATATGACTTAACTCTAGGGGTTAAACCCATAGGATGACATGCACTTATATGACCATTTGGTTTAATTCTATAGGATTAAAAAGCTTGGTTCCAAAATCAAATAGATTTTTCTTTTGTAATCCTAAATGATTTTAACCAGGGGTTTTGCAATTTAGCTTAAAACTGGAATGAAATTTTTGGATTTTAAAAAGAAAATGAACTAATGAAACAAAGCCACAGAGTTTAAAAATTAATTCCTTACTAGTATTCTTTATTTTCTGACCTATTTTTGATTGTATGCTCTTCTTATATCTATATATCTTGTATAAAGAACTTAAATTGGAGCAGTGGCTGTCGTAAAGCTGTCACTAGAGAATCAACCTCAACAAGTAAACACCAGAAGACCCAAATGAATTAATGAAAACACAACAGAAATACTTAATGTCCTGCTTGCGTAATAATGAGAGTTGTGATTAAAAACGTGTTGGTAGGCCACGAAAGATTTTCAAATTTCAGAGTTTCAAAGTGCACCGAGGCAGGCTGAAGTTTGGGAATATCTGATCTACAGTATCCACATGCAGGTATCAGAAAGGATGACATTTTACCATGATAACACACACACACACACACTTTAAAGGTAACCAGCTGATTAAAAATGCACACATCATATTACGTTGTATGTAACATTTAAAAATAGAAAATGTAAGTTGTCTTATAACAACAATTAGCACATAATAACAAGCGAACAACAAGTAGGTAATTAAATGCTTTGGCAACTGCTCAGCCATATTTTTTTCTTATATTGTCACGATTGCTTCCTAAAGGTCACCTTGCTTCTTTTATCCAAAAGAAGACAAAGACTGATGAAATGATGTGAAGTAACCTTGCAACATTCCCATTATCAGATTAAACCATCATGGAGTCATATAGTATTCTTGTCATGACTTGGCAGACTAAGTTGGACTCTATGTGTGATGTAAACTTTTAACACTGAGCTTATACGCCCGTTGAGAAAAAAATCCAATAACACTAACAGAGTTTGATTTAGAAGCATTTTAATATACTCTACATAAGCATCACACAGTCGGTTTTTGTGGATTAAACAAGAACATTTACGCAGAGAAGGACCAGGCTGAAGCAGCAAGTAGCACAGTGGACAAACTTCAGTGGACTTCAGCTCTTCCTGCCTTAGACCTGGCAACACTGGGTGGCAGTGTATCCCTCTAAACAAGAAAGATTTCACCTTCTGCCTCCAGCAGAGGAGCTCAGTCTGTGAGAGGCACTGAGGTTTGACCACTCTGAGGCAAAAATATTCCACAGAAGACCTCACCACAGGGTCTGAGTCTCTGTGAATTAGTTTGCTTCCCCTTCCAAATATTGGTAAAAGAAAAATTACAGACATATTATAACTGATGAACTGCAGGTGCACTCAGAACTGGGCTGCACACAATTTATATACAAATATAATTTTGTAAAGCTGTCATGGGTCATTTCAAATGTTTTCTTTACTTTGTTTGCCTCTTGTAATACCTGAGAGCATATGCTGTCTATTGTTGAAATAATCCTTTAACCTAAATAATATTATGAATCTCAAAACTTGCACATTTCAGCATTAGTTACATGTAATATTTCTCCTATTTTCTTTTTTGTTTTGTTTACTGGCAGCAGATTGGCATTAGCAGCAAACAGAAATGTTAACATTTTGTAGAGACAGCACAGAAACGAATTTCCAATGCAGCCTAATCTCTCAAAGACTTGTAGTGAGCTCTTCCATATAAGCAGTGCATTATTCTCTGAGCCGGAGGGGATTTATCAACTCTGCACGAAAGAGCAAGTAGGGTCAATTATAAAATCACACTATATATTTTTTCTCATCTTTTTGTGGTCTTGGTATATTTCCAAGAAATCAAACGCAATATGAAAAAATCAATTTACTTTTGTATATGTAATACCAGATTATCCTGGAAAAGTCTACAACAACTGCGAATAAGCCTCGAACACACGATTTTACTCCAAAAGTTGACAGCGAAGATAGAGGTCACAGAGGTCACAGCGAAGATAAGCTGAGAACTTGTAAATCCTGTCAATCTGTTTTCAAATTACTGCAGTAACAGCATGCGAGGTGTTGTTTCCGTGTATTATGGTAATGTAATAGTTGAGGCAGGCCTTGGTCTGCAGCTCCTGTTTGTTCGCAGGTACTACGCTCGCTGCGTTTGGCATTCTGCTCCACTTCTCCCATTGAAATGAGTTCTCTCTCTCTCCCTCTAAACTTACAGAGGATGCGGCGCCCACACAGCTGTTCTCCCCTGAGCTGGCGTACATAAAACATAAAAGGCGAGCCTATATGAAAAATGCACAGAGCGCTGGAATATAATGTGCTTGATACCCTGCTGCTGTCGGGCAGGAGAGAGATAAAGAGAGAGGCCTGCCCTGGATAGATTCCTTTTCTGCAGAATTCGTTTGACTGCAGGCTTGGATGGATGCCTGTGCAAACATTTACTCACCACGCTCAATCCATGGATCACATTACAAAGATTGATTGTTCACTTGCCTCTCACCCTCCACTGTTTCATTGGACAACGTGAAATCAAATGGGATTTTTTTGAAAGAGGAGTATCTGAGGGGTAGAGTTGTTATGCACAGAAAAAGTGCTTCTCAGGGAGATGTGAACGGGTGTGTGTATTTTCGAGCAAATTCCTCCCATTGTTCTTGTGTATTCCAGATGAATTGAAATGCTGAGTGCCAGACAGTGAAAACAAATCAAAATGATTGTTCGAGTTGAAAGAGTGGCACATGGCACCTTGTTTCTCTTCCTCATGTCGCCATGTAATTTAGCTGAGCTGCTGTGTGAACTTGTAAGGCAATTAATTTGTGACACGCAGGTGCCTCGCTACCTACCGCTGTGTAATTGCAAAGTTCACAGAAAGTGAAATTAAAGAAGGGAAACACTGGAATTGCATGCACTCTCTTTGGAGAATTTGTAGTCCAATTAAAGCTCAGTGCACAGACACTGCATCCATGTGGTCGTGCCAAACCATAATCATCATTTCAAGCAATTGCCAAATATTGACTCAGTTGTTTTTAGGGGCTTCCGGGTACTGTATCAAGAAGCCTAACAAAGAAAACAATTGTTCAGGAGGCAGAGCAAGGAGTGAAAACTCATAACGATATAATCTGAAAATGCCTCTGGTCCCTTGGTGCGCTGCAGAGAACCAGATCGAAACAGACATTACTCTCAGTTCAAGGTGACCCACAGCTTTTACCCCAGTCTTTTCCAACCAACTACACCAGCCAAAGTGAATCAGATATATAACATATAATTCAGTGCAGCAGGCAGACACGCTCCCCCGGTGTTTTAATCAATAGAAAAGTGAAAGCAGGTAAAAATGAGCACAGACACGGTGAGAGATTCTAATGCTGCTATGTCAAATCAGCTCAAGTGAAAGTAAACAGCTGAGAGCAGGTGCTTTGACCCCGGGGATAAAAGGTCAGGACACGGGATGCTGGTGTCTCTCCTCAGCTAACCTGCTTTCAAAATAACCAAACTGATCCCAGAGACCCAGTGCTACAGCAGATTAGCCCCCCTCTGCTGCATCTTGTCCTCTCCTGCCAACATGTCCGCACTCTCTTTTCCATTTCCCTTCGGTGTCTTCCTCCTATCATCATTTTCCTACCCACCCTTCGTCCCTCCCTCCTCTCTCTCGCCCCCTCACATCGTTAGCATTTAGATAGTTGAGAGCAGAGGAGCTTGGGTAATAGGCTTTTCCCTTCCCTCCATCCCTCTTTCTCCTCATGCTCAAATCAGCTGAAGTAAGAGGGATTAAATCAAAAGAACAACAATGATGATGAGAGCAACTACGAGGGAGAGAAAGGGAGAATCAGGGGGTGGCGGTGCATAACGCTTGATCGGCTGTGAGCTCATTAACCCGAGCCTTGACAGAATTGATGTTAGAGGTGATTGGAGATTATCACATTTAGGAGATACTTCATCCCCTTATCCCCCCCGCTCCTCCTCGCCCTTCTTTTTCTTTCCACTGTGGTTCTCTTTCTCTCAATTTCATCCAGGTCAGCTGTCCGTGGTTCGATTCTCCTGGGTGCGGGTAGAGGCGGGGGGGCTCACAGATACCATCAACACCGGTTCCTGTGTCTGCTTGATCTCCTAATTCTGCTTCATTTAAACTTCATCAACTGTTCCACTGGACCGGAAGCGGAGAAGAATGAAAACAGCTTGTGTGGAAACAGCTTTCTCTCCCTAGCTCCTCTTTTGTTGTTCGATCTGATATGATGTCCCCAAAGCTGCTGCAGCAACCCTTACCAATACCCCCACCCCTACACACACACACACACATTTCACCTCCCTTCCTGAAATGCACACTTTGCACTGCAAAAAATGTCCAGGATTGTTAAGTATGTACTTCTTGTCAATAAAGTCTTAAAAGCTTAAAAGATACTTGATTTTCAAGTTTCAACTCTGAGAAATACTCTAATGCTTTGGAATTAAAGACTAGAAATTTATAAATCCGAGCTACAATATGGGGGTATTTACATTAAACAGGCTCAGATTTTCTAATGAAAAGATGTCATTAGTTCCATTATCTCATGCACATTAGGTTATCTGGTGATTCTAAATGGGCCACAGGTGCAGATGGTTGTCTGTCTCTCTGGGTTAGGACTAAGCTCCAAACTCATTCAACCATAGTTGGATATAGTGGTCAACAAAATTGACGGATGCATAATAGATTTATGGGAACTGTATACAACATTGTCTGAGATTGCTCCACGTTAGGGACTAAAAGTTAAGATAGTGGACCCTGTTTAGATATCCAATATTGAATTGATGGAGTTGCCCTTAAACTGGAAAAAAAAAAAAGTAACATTCTAGTCAGGCAAAACAGTTAATCTAAAGACATTCACTTTGTCCATCATTAATATTTATGATTAAGTCCTTCTCAACAAACTTATTTCTGCGATCCAGGAAACATAAGGATATCACTACAATTAGTCCAAATAAGTGAAGTCAAATGATCTAGACAACTTTAGTTGGAGGTAAACGAAAACACACCTAAGAAAGCTGTGCATGACTACAGAAGGTAGGATAGGTCAAATTTAAACTAAGATATCAGTCTGTACCCTAAAATATAAAATAGATTTAAAAAGTGGTTTTGCTAATAATTTCACTCTCAGCCCAACACATCTGGGCTGACTTCACATGTTTCTTGACCTGTCTGAGATCTTTGTTTGGTAATGTCATTCAACATGTTCTCATTTCCATGGCGTCAAATACTGCCGTTTTGTCAGAAGTCAACTAACATTGTTCTGTTTGGCTGCCCCTTGCAAGAGGTTGAAGTTCCACCAACACTTGTAGTATAAAGAACAACTTTATTGCCTGACCAACGTGTTTCGATTTTTAGCCTTCATTGTGGCCATCCATTGGCTGCCAATTGCAAAGAGAAGGCTTGAACATCAGGTGGGTGGGGCTTCTGTGCTCATGACCATATTAGGGAGCTCTGCTCTCTTTGACATCACACAGAGCCAAGAGTGGAAAAAAACTCTTGAAGCAGAGTGCTTAGAGAAGTCTGAAGCCTGACCTTTTGGCTTAGAGGGGTTATTCGTATATATGCTGAACTCATTATTTGAAACTGGCTGTGTATGTAGGGCAGAAAATAAGAAAATGCCATTTTCACTTTGTTTTAACTTGCCGATTAGTTTCATTTTCACACACTTTTTTATTTTCACTTTCACTCAGGGTTTGGTTTGGGTTTAGGCACCAAACTACTCAGTTAAGTCTTGGAAGAGATAATGGTTTTAATTTAATGGTTTCTCTTCAAATTAAGAAAAGATGCCAAGGGCACTTGACCATGCATCTAAATGTGGTGAGCTGACACCATGTGCATATATCTAAGATACCAGCAGCTTTGACTAAACAGCAGTACTTCACCCTCCAGAATGAGAATAGGCTGTGTCCTTCCATTAGCAGTTAACTTAATAAGCACATTTTATTATAACCACAGAACGGTAGTCAGAGTTCTAATACACGAGATTCAGGCTTCATGATTCAGACAAAACCTATAGTTTTTGTTTTTGTTTTTTTGGGTTTTTTTTGCAGTATGTTTCTGCTGCAACCCCACAAACTCAGACACACACACATACAAATTGGGAAAAGTCACTAATCCTGCTACCCCTGAGCGCTGTGCATTCCCTTCCCTCCTCCCTTCACACTGGGAAATTTAGCATGCCCCCTCGGCTGAGGCAGAAAATGAGATTACTGTATTTAAATAACTATGGTAATGGTGAGCATGCTGCCGGGCCCCTGTAGGATAAGGGATTTCTACCGCGCTCATTGTTAGCAGTTTTGCAAAGTGCCATCGTCCTGCTCCAGCTCACAATGGGAATGTCATTTAAAAGACATTTCTCTTTCTTTCTTGCTCCCCCCCCTTGCTTCTTTTCATGCCCCGCTGTTCCCCCACCAGCCCCATGTACCAGTCCCCAGGAGGGCCAGTCTCTGAGCATGTGTGTGCGCGTCAACCTTCCCGACCCACCAGTCCAGACATAAGGTGAATATTCTTCATTCAAAGACGGACTAGAGTGATTGGACACGGTCAGTCTGTTTTGGAAGACATAATCCAATCTATGTTTGTAATGAAGTGTGCTCTCTAAGGACAAACACCATGTGTCTGCTGTAGGCGCAGAGGTCAGGTGGCCAGTAGGTCAAGTGTTTCATGTACCTGCACAACTTTCAAACGTGAGGATTTGTTCTGTTTCCCGAGGATGGGGAAGTTTGGTGTAAAAAATCAGTTCAGTGTGATCAACACTACTGACGAATACACTTTTAACAAAACTGGAATGGATGCAAACTACAAAACTTTAGGTACAAAATAGATGATTTACAAATGATGACACAGTTGTTGTGTGGAATGTTTTATTTACCAAGTTTTGACATCCAGCAATTCTGTAATTTGCCCGGTGTTGATGTGCAGCCATTGCGATTACTTCTAAAAGTCTAGTCTAAAAAATCATAAATACATAAAAGGGCAGTAAATAATAAAGTTTGTTTAAATATTTTCAGTTTTATTTACAAGCGGTGAGCACCATTTTCATAAATTTTCCAAACTACATCAAAGCTGTCTAACATACAGCTAAGGGGGCAGACCCAGTCCAACAAAGGGTGTAGTCTGGCCCAGTGGATGGCTCTGCAAAGATTAAAAATTGCAAAGCGTGACGACATAATGTTTTGACTTTTCACTGTATTTTTCACCAGGAATCATTATGTTGCAAGTTGTCAGGAATGGATCAAGTCACGAGAAGGTTGTCCAAAATATTAATTTCATCAGAGATCTATATTAACCTCAGTTTTAGAGTTTTCCTACATAGAAAGATAGGACATCTAAGCAAGGTGGTTAAGCCAACGAGCTGGGCTGATGTGTTTCTTTGATTGTTGACATAGAATTTCTTTGTACTGACAGCAGACTGACTTAATGTGGAAACGGCCTAATGTCTCTTTAAAAGGAAGGGGAGATTTGGCTGTGCGTTTCTTACTCACAGATGGCATTAAATGCAAATAATAAAATCTACATTTAAACCACCAATTTTACAACCACGCCTGGAATTAAACTGAAAAATAAACAATGCTTTGATGAGACGATCATAAAGCTAGGTGTCTGAAATTGTTTGGATTAACTCACAGAGCAATTTTTCTTCATAATGGCTGTCCTAGAGAAGGACAAGGAGATTTTTAAAGGTTATAATAACATTATCATTCCTTCTCATTTCAGACTATCATGTAGCACAATATATTTTTCAATTTGGTAAAATTTAGAAGATTTACAACTAGTGAAACTCTCTATGATCAAACATACCCAAAAACACTCACAAATATCATTACTACACAAATAAAATGACACACGGCCTACCAATAACAAGTGCATGACAGGATTAGGAAAGGATAAACATGTTATCAGGTCTGATAGGCGTCTTGCTCAAGTAGATACGTGGTGAGCTTGTGTCATGGTCAGTGGTCACACACCTCGACTGCGTGGTTTCCTGTCAAACAGCTGCCATTGTGAACACTGAGGTCACGTCTTTTCTGAGAACTTCAGGGGTTTTACGTGGTTATTTCACAGGCAGGCTAGGGGGAAGAGCATTTGCACCACAATCTCGGCCATGGCCCTGTTCCATATCAGTGATCACTGAGCACAGGTCGCTGATCCAAGCTAATTGTGGAAATTATCCATGTGCTCCTTATGGAGTAACAGCGAGGGCTCTAGCAAGGAAGGGGGGCTATCTATAAAGAAAAAAGATGAGCATAACACAGACACAGAGGAGGACACTGGAGAGAGGGCTGCACAGAGATGGAGTAAAGGAAAGAAAGAGGAATGTGCTCATAGGAACCTAAGGAAGCCAACTGTGAGCTGTGATGTTGCTCTGCGTCACAGAGCACTTCATCTTAGGTGGGTTTTTCTCCAGGTCCCCTCCACTTCCATCCGGCCCCCCTGCCACCAACCATCCCCATCCCTTGTCCCTCTCTGCCTCCAGGGCTCCCTGCTGCAAGCCTGATCTATTGGTTCTCAGCAGCATGTGGAGCGATAAATCATGGGAATGGGGGCCGGCGATGATTAGGTTGCGGGGTGCAGAGATGGAGGGAGAAGAGAAAAGAGAGGACGGATGGATTGGAAGCAGAGGAGGAGGAAGAGGAGGGGTGAAGGTGGGCCCAGCAGCCTTGTGTACAGCAGACAGGTTACTGATGGTGTTTGTTTCTCCCAGGCCCGTACCTGTGCAGGGGGCAGATTCTCCTGGGTGTTACATAAAGGAGCTATGGGTCTGCCGGGGCCCCGACGCAGCTTCAAGAACACATAAACTGAGCTGGAATTACCCAGGCGATGAGATATATATGGCCACAGTAGCATTGCTTATTCTGGCCAAGCCCATTATATCAGCCCTGCTGCTGAGATGAAGAGGAGAAAGAGGAAGAGGAGGAGGAGGAGGTAGAAGCGGCGAGGGAGTGAGATGAGCCCTTGGGAGCAGAAAATGTAGATTAATACTGTTGCATATTTTAGCACAATTAAAACTTCATTTGTCTAAATGTGTGGACTTTAGCCTCATTTAAGCCTTGGTGGCTTGGTAGTTTTTTAAAGGGAGAAATTAAGAGACTGACCAGGAAACATTTGCAGCTCACAAGAAATAAAAACAACATATGTTTTTTTTTTAAATTCTGTAGCATTTTAAATATGGATAGTTACACCTTATTTTGCCCAACTCCAGGAAACTGAGCTCCCTGTCAATTATTGATACCCCCTCCATATCTGATTATATAAACACTGAGAGGGATGTTGATGAGATTCGTCTGGAACTTGAGCAGAACTTGAGTTTATTGCCTCATTGACAGAGATTTGCCAGTCAAGCACCCTTTAGCCTGTCACCTTTTTCCAGGTAACAAATTCCCCTCATGCCGCCATGTCTCAGGCAGAGGAGTCGGAAAACACAAACACGAGCAGGGATAATAATGAACAAGATTGTGTGTGTGTGTGTGTGTGTGTGCGCGTGTGTGTGTATGTGTGTGTGCGAGAGACTGAGAGCGGGATGTGCCACAACAAGCCCCCCTCAAATTGTACAACTCGATTTTACTGCTCGCCCATTTAATGGCTGTTCTCTGTTACTGTATGTTTCATCAGCGGCGCAGGGTGGCAGGTGGGAGGGATCCTGCCTTTGGAGGAGCGGAGAGGGGCTTTGTTTGCTTTAGTTTACACGCTCGCTCGTTGTTTGTTGCATGTTGGTGCGCCAGCTCTGTGCCGTCAGCCTCGCTATCATCAAGTCTGACAGCTTCGCGGCCATGTTTTGAAGGGAGAGGAGGAATTTAAAGATAGGGATGGGTGGGAAAAAGGAAGAAAGGATCCAGGTGTTGTGGTTTAACCTCACCTGCCAAGATCTTACAAACTGTTTTTCTTTTTGGATCGCTGGTTTGAGGTTCAGAGTGAGGGTACAGAAGGCACCTTCAGAACTAATGTGGGTGATTCTCCTCTTTTTCTTGGGTGCATGAGGAGAGGAGGGGGGGCCCAGGATTACAGAGATGATCCTGCCATTCATCCTAGCTCTAAACAGAGCCCCGTCTTCCCTCCCCAAACCCTGCTAATTCCCTTTTGATGAGGCGTGCTAAATAAATCCTATTTCCACGCCTTTATTCCCCACCGACTCCTGGAGCGTAGATCAGGGACGCAGATTTTAGGGGCTTCTGCCGCCGTTTGGGACCCACAATGGAGCCCGTCTGCATGGCAGCCCACTTCGTCCAGTCAGCCTCATTATGATTTCACCCCAACACATACCCAGTGGCCCACAAACACACACACACAGACACACAGACACAGGCAGACTGACACATTTACACATATAGTTCCACAGAAATACGTCATGATGCCTTTGTGCAATTGCTAGGACAAATGCCGGACATCATGTCATGTACTTCAAATTTGTTGTTGGAGTGTAAAAAGATACTCCAGGTGACTGTGTGTATGAGTGCATGTGTGTGTATGTGTGCATGTGTGTGTGTGTGTGTGTGTGTGTGTACTGTACATCTCCCTCCTGTCCTGTCGGCCCTTCCACTCTCACATGCTGAGCCCCGGCGCTCGGCTATGACGCTAACAAGCTCCTCTGTCTCTCCCGCTCTGTCTACACCGGGGCCCTGTTATTAATGGGGACCAGCTGGGAGTGGTGAAGGTACATGCACAGCCAGACAAAGCCCCATATATAATCATAAAGTCATAACAAACGACCTGATGTAAATGAGGATGGGGGTGTTCCGAGGGAGGCTCGGTTTGGAGAGAATAGGGCCACGGAAGCTGGGGTGCAGTAACTGAAGAGTGGAGGGTGTTATCTGACATCAAAATGGCCAGTGCCCTTTTGGCTGGCTGGCATAGACAGGCCTACCTGACCTTTGACCTCACCCTGGATGTGGCAGACTGGGGGTCAAGCCTGAAGAGACAGCGTTGAGTACCTCTCCGACGGCTCATTTCTCTGTTGATGGGGCAGTTAGCCTGAGAAGAATACTGCCTCAGTACGTGTCCAGGCAAACAAAAGACAGCTTCCCAGACTCTCTACTGATAGCTTGGCCTCCTTGACATATGGCACCACTACAGCGCGCACTTCACTGGCTTGTAGAGGCATGGAGAATTTTCTTATTTTGAGGTGAAGTGATGATTATTATGTTATGTTACAGGCGCTGAGAATCCTACCCTGCTCATCTGCAGTATGCCTGCACTGGTGAGGCTTACGCAGACACATGCTTCCAATTAGTTGGGCTTCTTCATGTAAATGCTTCATAAATTATTCTCCCTGCCCCAGGATTAGGTGCTCATAAAGAGAGTTAGCATCTCAAATAAACAGCAAAGGTTGTGTATGGAGAGCAAATTAGTGGGACGGAGGGAGCGTAAAGAAAGACGTATGAACTGGCACCAGGTGGGGTTAAAGTATGAACTATCTAAACTGTACCAAACTGCAAGTGACTGTGGTCTATCAGGGCAATTTAAAAGGTTACATGTTATCTCCTGACATGCAAACTCTTCATACTTTACAGTGACCTGCTGGTCACAGATACTGGCTTAGAAAAATGACAGACCCTACCCTATATACATTCCTAGTGTGGATAAAAAAATAAATTTTAATATTACATTATCGGAGTACAGCTGTCCACAAATATGCACACCATGCAACAATAAATGTGTGTATCTAACGTGACAATACACCTAAATAAATAGTCACTAATTCTTTATGGCATTTTTCAGCTACATTAAATTAACTATATAAATTATTTTCAGATGAGAAGGACTTATTACATGATGGAAATTATTAAAATTTAACCTTAGTATATTAGCATATCTATATAAAAGACTGACATCGGTTCCAGGTCTAAAAAGTGAAGCTAGTGCAAAACTGCCCGAAAGCTCCATTCTTTCTAATAAGCTGCAAAGGGCGACTCCTCTGGTTGTAAAAAGAAGTCCAAATCTTACTATTATACACAAAATCTGTCTGTCTGTCTGTCCACAAACTCCTCCTACACGATCAGGAGTTGAGCAACCAAACTTGGCACACAGGTACATCTTAGGCCATGAAGGTTCTTATCTATATCACATATTATCACATCATCATCTTGCCTGGCAAACACCTACCAACGGGCTAAAATTACTCGTTTGTAGCGTTTATACACCTATAACATCTTATGAAAGCATTGTATCATTTAAATTTCACGATAGTAATCTAATCTAATTTATATCCACAAATCTTGAATATTATGTTCTTATCTATATCAGATATTATCATGTAGTCATGTTGCCTAGCAACCATCTAACAATGGGCTAAAATTACCCATTTTTAGCATTTTTGCACCTATAACACCTTATAAAATCATTGTATCCTATCTAATTTACACCCATAAAACTTGAATATTGTGTTCTTATTGATATCACATATTATGACATCATCATGTTTCCTAGCAACCACTTATCAATAGAGTAAAATGACATTTATATAGAAGAGCAGGACATATGGATGGGCATGTACTAGTATCTATGAGAAACTGACCCCACTGCTTAACTTAATCTATGACAGTAAATAATTTCCCAATGTATTAACACAAAGTTAATTTTGTCAATTATTAGTACAGAATATAGAATTAGAATATAAATCGTTCAGCGTGCAGTATCTCAGTCAGATCCAGCCCTCCCTAGTCGTGTACGGTTTTTAAAACACCAAGATGGAAATGGACAAAATGCTAGCAACTTTTTGGGTGAGTGTGTGTTGTATGGATGATGACAGCCAAGTGGTTAGGATGCATACCGCACGGCTCCAGCTTCAGTTCCCGGCAAGCGGGACCTTTACTTCATCTCATCCTCCTGCTCTCTCTAAAGGGTGAGGGCAATAAATAAATAAATAATGTAACAAAAGGAGTTGTAAGGGGAACCTCCAGACGCCTCACTGATCTCTGTCAAGAGTGACTTACCTCGTAGCACAATGATTAAATTATTGCCAGTGACAATTTATTGCTACTGGATATTGGTAGGAACGTGTAGTCAAGAGCTAATTTCCCTCACTTTTTATAAGTATTGACAAATATTAGGTGGACTGCACCTAATTTATTTTAGCGTCATATAGCTGTTAAATTAAGGTACTATTTAATCAAAAGAAACTGAGTACAAAATCTGTTTCACTAAGTAGATTCTATAGATTTCTAGGCTGTAATACTTCATACAGTGTGAGAAAATGATGTAAAGTATTGATTACATTTTGCAAAAACCTTTCTTTTGATTTATTGTGGTATAAAACAGAAAAGCAAAAGCAACTTCTCACAAGCTGAAATGAGTCAGTGTTTGGCATTTTTCTTCAATTAAATTAAAAAAACGATAACCACTGTCAGCTGAGGTGTGCCAATAAGACAACCAAACCCCAAGTTACCACTTTTAGGAGGATAGTGAATTTGTGTTTTTCCTCCCTTAAAGTACTAGTCAACCTGCTACCACAATGCAAAACCAGAACTTCTCCTAAATGGCACCGGCTGTCTGGGAAGTATGTGACAGGATGATTTGATAAAGCAATGTGCCTCTGTTCAGTCTAACAGATAATAGCAGGGGCATTACGAGAATTAGGCCGTTTGGTTTGAGCAAAGGTGCGGGGTGTGTGAGGGGCTTTTGAATTCTGCCGGGGACATAAAGCGTCTGTAAACACAAAGCACAAAGAAGCATTAACGCACTAAACCTTAGGCCACACCGGCCATACAATGGACTGTCATATTGAATTGGCCCAGAGCTGTGGGAGAGAGGCTGGTTAAGAAGACGCAGGGTGGGAATTAAACTGAGAAAGAGAGCCCAGCATGACAGACACTTGTCCATGTAACAGCACTGCAGAAACTCACACCGGGCTCTCAACAACACTCTGCTTTACTGTCGATCACCAAGACACTCAGCAACACCGCCTGTCACCTATGCATGTAATATAAATGCAACCTCACTTTTTCTCTGTGATATATATCAACCAGCTCAGAGGAGCAGACAGAGACTGACACACACGCGCACACACACACTCTCACACACGCTCACTTTTGAATACAGCACCACACAGACAGTCAATAACAGAATGGGGTGTGAGATTAAGCCTAAGCCCACCTTCTTTTCATGTGGCAGAGCAGCCGCTGCCCCGAGATCTGGCACCAGATGGCGCTGTGCCGGTCGGTGCCAGGAGATAATCGGGACAGATCGGGCTGCATTACTACCCATTATCTTCTAATTATTCTTGTGTGGAGCGCTGATCCTGCCGTTTGTGTAAGTGGATGGCACAGAGAGCCTGTCGCCCCCGGCAGCACGAAAATCCTCCCCACTTCCCTCACCCCCTCTGGGGAGGGAAGGAGAGATCAGCCAGGGGAGGGAAGGAAGGAGGAGCTGCTGGGTAAGGCAGCCAACCTGAGAGATTCGCCTTTGTGCGATAATAACACAGCCATCGGTTTTCATAAAGTGACACCAGTGATGTCAGAATGAGGAGATCCCAGTGACCTTTGACCTCTGCGCTGGTGTCACATAAAGCAGCATCTTATTCCTTGACGGCATCTTTCTTCTGTGATGACTCCATAAAAACACGATAAGGATACAGTTCATGTCTCCCAGGCCTCTCCGTTTGTACTGTGCCATTGTGGAAACAGGCCCCAACCCCCTCTACCCCAAAGGATAGCGCTAACTGCGCAGAGGCATATGGCTTACCATGTGCTGGGTCCCACATGCACACTCTTAAGCGCGATTCTACCCAGAACATCTTCGCTTAATTATCAGCATTTTGTTCAGCATCCTCCTATTTTGCATATTAATATCTGTCAGCTCAGTATGTAATATGAGGAGATGAAGGCTTAGGCTACGCTAAAGTACAGCCGTAAACACAGGCTTCACCGAGCAAGAATATACATGTTCAGCTGCATCAACTCCCACAGGATCCAAGATGATGTGTGTGTTTTCAATACCTTTTAACCAGGTCTCAAGAGTGCTATGTGTATATACTTTTGTCAGAATCTTGAAGTGACATATGAGCTCTGTGTGTGTTTTACTTGTGAGCATCACAACCAACACAACATGCTTGCCCACCAAGATGCACATTTGCATGCGCTCACATGCGTGCCCATGGCGTGTGGTACCCATCTTTCTGACTGACATGTAATAAAACACGGCGTGGCATTGTTGATCAATCTCGCCAGCCCACGGGCCGCACAGCGAGGGCATGTACATGCAAATGAGAATAGCTAAATGCCACTGAGGGGGTGGAAGAGGGAGGCAATCACTTCAACTGACAAACAGCACAGGAAGGGGGGATGCAGTCAGATGGGGAGGAGGGGGGGGGGCACTTGATATCCAGGGGGAAATTTTTAATGCAAGGTGATCCAAGAGAAATAAAGACAGCGAGCTTAATTACAGGAGACACTGCGAGAGATTAGTTTATCTTCACCACAGTTTAAAAGTACAGGTTATAAGAGAATGAGCATCGCAACTACTGTGCTGATAATTTAACTGAGTTTAAAAAAATTTTTTTTTAAAAAAAGGAAAAAGGAACAAGAAAAAGAAGTTCTGTATGTTTCTGCTTGTGTGGCAGGGGAAAACCAGAGGGCTGTGATTAAAATGTAAGAGAGGCTTCAGCTAAGACCTGAACCATTCTCCGCCAAGCTGGGGTCAGGTCAACTGATCTGGGGGCCACTTGGGCAAATCCCAAACACAAACACAGCAGAAGAAAGGCGCAGAAAGCACGCGGAGGCTAGCGGTAAAAAGAATGATAGAACTCGTCCATGGGAAGATGAACAGCCAGGGAGATCATGAAGGGAGAGCTGATTAACCGGCTTTTAGATCTCTGGGAAATATCCGAAGGATTGCGCCTCCAGCTCCACAAATCCTGACCCTTAACGCTGAATCTATCAACCCTGGGAGCCCCTGTGCAACAATGGGAAGTCTATAAGCTGGTCCAAGCTGCTCCATTGATGGTTCATTAAGTGACAATGAGGACAGATAACTGCTGCGTTGCTGTATTGATGGCTTTCACTTTACACTCAGTGAGAGCTTTTATCTTACGTCAGCCCAGCTTTGGAGGAGAGGGCATTCCCCTTTAACGCTAAGCCGGGGAGGCGCATTTGAAAGGCAAGTAGCAAAAACTGAAGCAGATGTTTTTCTTCTCACACATGTGGATGCTTTAGCTGTCAAACATGCCATCAGTAATCTGTTTTTATCTACCTATGAGGATGAAATGGCCTGGACTACATCAAGAGGAGAGAGAAGGAGGGAGGTTCAATATTGAAGCTCAAGCCCCGGGCATCATCCCACTTCAGAAGGCCCATCCCTGATCAAAGATGGAGCAGTAGGTCAAAGATCAGAGAGCAGCTGGGTGGAAGAGAAATAGACTGTCCTGTAAATGAAGGCTGCAGGTTTGATCCCTGTAGTAGCCGGCATGCCAGCACCTGTTAACGAATGCTTTTGGAGTCTCTCTGACATGCTGAACCAACAGTTGAGCATCTGTAGTTTTTGTGGTATACCAGTCACCACTGAGTCTACTCATGAGCCTTACTAACTGAATTGGCATTTGTTGCATGCAGCCATTTGCAGCTAAATTGCACAACAACGAATTTATTCAACCACTGCTGAATGAGAATCATATTTATTTCAGCATCACATTTACATCAAAAAAGAGCTGTGAATGGCTCAGTTAAATTTCTGAACCACAAAACAAAAGAAAAGCACAGGGTAGTTCTATTTTATAGCTCCAACAACACCAAAAGACAAAAATTACTGTTACTTCCAGTGGGTGCTTAGTGAAATTCTGCAGCACAGGATGCCAGTGTCTGAACAACTACTCTGAACTGAGTGTTCGGAGTAGTTGTTCAGCTTATCAAATCAGTGATTTCCTCCATGTAGTGCAGTTTTTCCCTCTGCTGCCTCTGCCTGAAGACCACAGGTTGACATCACCAGAGTAAAGTTGAGAAAAACTTTACAGTGCCAGTGGCAACTTTTTTTTTCATATTCAGATACTTTGCAATTTGTAATTCAAACTTATGACAGGAGTTTTTAATCAGATTCAGCATCATGAAAAGGTTTAGAGAGCTTTTTTGCTTCTCTTTCCACTCTTTGTACTTTAGGTGTACCCAGCAGCTTTAAGTGCACCTTTAAGCAGAGGAGAAGAGAAGAGGAAATTCATCAGTTTTTCTTTGTAGGGAATAGCTATTTAAGGCTACATCAACACTAATATGTTTTCTTGCTTGGGCCAACCATGAGGTGGAACTATCACTGAAAGTAACACACCAATGTACACAGTCATGGCACTGGAAATCTTGTGAGTCATCGCAAAGCAAATATAGCAACATATTACAGCAGTACGGAGAGCATTATTCACCACCAGAGGAAGCCACGGTAATTAGAAGAGTACTGATGCAAAAGGTATGTAAGCCTACCTGAAGTGTTTCAACTGAACTGTTGTAAATCAGTGATTCTGTATCATTGTTCCCTACAGACTGCATTTTTGGCTGTCCAGACTAAAACAAACCTGCAGTTTTTGAACTAAAACTCGGTCAGCAACATCTCCAAGAGTCACAGTTTTGGGGGTTCTAAAAGAGTAATGTGGGCATGGGGTGTAAAAGTAGTAAAAGTTACATGATTAAAATCCAAATGTATGAGTGTGGATGTTCCCCAAGGGCAACCTGGTGTGGTTGTGCTGCCCAGCAATATGCTGGATCTTCTGCCTGTTCATTAATCTTGGGTATCATTGTTTTGTAGATAATAGATCTGAAGTTCAGGAGTAGACCAAACCTCATACACTTCCCTTGCAGTCTTATATACAGTGGGTTCAGAAAGTATTCAGACCCCCTTTACTTTTTTCAATCTTGTTATGTTGTAGCCTGATGCTACAATTGTTTAAATTCTTTTTTTTTTTCATTAATCTACACTCAGTACCCCATAATGACAAACTGAAAACAGAACTTTAGGATTTTTTGTAAATGTATTAAAAAGAAAAAACTGAGATATCACATTTACATAAGCTTTCAGATCTTTTGCAAAAACACTTGAAATTTAGCTCAGGTGCCTCCCATTTCTCTTGATTATTGCAGAGATGTTTCTACACCTTGATTGGAGTCCACCTGTGGTAAACTAAATTGATTGGATATGATTTGGAAAGACACACACCTCACTATAGAAGGCCTCACAGCTGCCAATGCATATCAGAGCAAAAACCAAGCCAAGAGGTCAAAGGAACTGCCTACAGAGCTCACAGACAGGGGTGTTGCAATGCACATATCTGGGGAAGGCTACAAAAAATTTCTGATGCACTGAAGGTTTCCAAGAGCACAGTGGCTCCATAATTCTCAGATGGAAGGAGTTTGGCACAACCAGGATTATTCCGAGAGCTGGTCGCCCGGCCAAACTGAGCAAGCGAGGGAGAAGGGCCTTAGTCAGAGAGGTGACCAAGAACCCGATGGTCAATGACTGAGCTCCAGAGATCCTGTGTGGAGATGGGACTAAGTTCCAGAAGGACAACCATGACTGCAGCCCTCCACTGATCTGGGCTTTATGGCAGGGTGGCTAGATGGAAGCCTCTCCTCAGTGCAAAACACATGAAAGCCCACTTGGAGTTTGCAAAAAAGCACCTGAAGGACTCTCAGACTGTGAGGAACAAGATTCTCTGGTCTGATGA
>VUQI01029827.1:0-11500 GCA_015106735.1 Paratilapia polleni | reverse complement strand
CTATAGCTGTAAATATTAACATGCTATTCAATTCAATTCAGTTTTATTTATATAGCGCCAAATCACAACAACAGTCGCCTCAAGGCGCTTTATATTTTAGGGTAAAGACCCTACAATATTAGACAGAAAACCCCAACAATCAGTTGACCTCCTATGAGCAAGCACTTGGCAACAGTGGGAAGGAAAAACTCCCTTTTAACAGGAAGAAACCTTCGGCAGAACCAGGCTCAGGGAGGGGCAGTGTGTGTGTGTGTGTGTGTGTGTGTGTGTGTGTGTGTGTGTATAAACAACTCATAAATTAGTTGCCAGGAACATCCTTAGTAGATGGTGTGACTGAGCCATAAGAAGGAGAAAACATTAAAAGTAAAAAAAACAAAAAAGCAGCCTTAGAAACAACGAGAATGGCTGAAGTGAACAGTTTTCACTTTACTACAAAGAAATTCTTTTTACATTATAACTTCAATCTTATCTGCGGCTGGCACTAAGCTAAAAGACCAACAACTGCACAAACATATACAAGAGTAGCCCACAGATCATTTGTTCCAGATATTTTTGGCACTGCCCTCTAGTGACAGCACATAGCTACAGCACGCAGATGAAGCTCTGTTCACTGTGAACATCGTTTATATACAGAATGGTTCAGCCACCATATTTATTCAGCATAGGTGAACAGTATCAAAATGTAACATTTGTCTGGTTCTTTGTCATTAGTTTTAAACTTCTTTCTTGTTTTTTATGTGTAAAAACAGTTAAAACAGAAACGGTTATAGTTTTTGTCTCAAAAAACAAAACAAAAAAAAAAAACTGTGGTGCTTTGTCCTGACATGAGATCTTTCAGTGTATTGTAGGGAAAACTGCTAATGCAGTTAACAGCAAAGTTAAAATACTGTTAGTTAACATGTTAAAGTTTCTGTTAGTGAATTAGCTGAATTACTTGAAAGTGAAGTTTCTTGATCAAAAGAAGGAGCACAAAAGTCATTAAACAGCTGCCTGCTCTGTGGCCTTGGGAAACACTGTCTCTTTCAGTTTAGTTAAGTTCAGTACAGTCATTATTAGGGTGGAACAATCAATAGTTTTTCAATTAATGCTTGACTCAATGAGGAAAAAAGGAAAATGATCAAGTGTTTAATAGATTTTCAAAAAAATGTTGCCAGTTAATTTTCTGTCCACCATCTTATGAATTGAGTGATTGATCGTTGCAGCTCTACTCATTGTGCCGTGTGTAAAAACACATTAAGCAAGCGCGGCATTACTTCCAGTCATGGTGAGATTAAAAAAGAGAAACCGTTCAATAACAGTCATGTTCATTATCAACTAGCCTGTTATTTAACTACTGTTTAAGTATTTATGTGAGAAATATTTTAGATATTGGAAATATCTAAGCTGTGAGAACCCAAGGTGAGGTCTTTTAATCTTTGTTTAGACATTTTTAGACATCCAGACATTTTTAAAAGTTATATAAAACACAACTGTGCAGTGAATTGGGCTGAAACAAACAATATCTATTATGAATCTGCCTCGTATATTTTTAAAACAATGAACTGCTTTGTCTGCAATGTGAGAAAGTAGCAGGGTCTTCCATGCATGTAAAAAATTTTGGCACCCACCAAAGTGGGTGAAAAGTAATTTTTCCTTTGCCAAGGTGTGACAAAAATGCTACTAACCCGTATTTTTTTAAGTGGGCTTTCATTTGCCTCAAACTTAAAACACTCTTTTATTTTTTAAAAAGATTTTTTACATATAAAAAACAGAAAAAAGCATTTAAGTCTGGTAACTTAGATAATACAGACTATTTGCCTTAAATATATGCAGACCAATTGTACTTCATACACTTCATTAGGTACAACTTGCTAGTACCAGGTTGGACACCCTTTTACCTTCAAAATATCCTTAAGTCTTCATGGCACAGATTCAACAAGGTGCTGGAAACATTCCTCAGAGATTTTGGTTCATATTAACATGTTAGCATCACACAGTTGCTGCAGATTGGTCGGCTGCACATCCATGATGCAAATCTCCCGTTCCACCACATCTCAAAGGTGCTCTGTTGGATTGAGATCAGGTGACTGTGGAGGCCATTTGAGTACAGTGAACGTATTGTTATTTTCAAGAAACCAGTTTCAGATGATTTGAGCAGCCATCAGAAGATGGGTACACTGTGGTTATAAAGGGATGGACATGGTCAGCAACAATAGTCAGGTAGGCTGTGGAGTTTAAACAATGCTCACTTGGTACTAAGGTGCCTAAAGTGTGCCAAGAAAATATCCCCCCACACCATTACACCACCACCCCCAGCCTGAACTGTTGATACAAGGCAGGATGGATCTATGCGTTCATGTTGTTTACACCAAATTCTAACCCTACCATCCAAATGTCACGGCAGAAATCGAGACTCATCAGACCAGGCAATGTTTTTCCAATCTTCTGTTGTCTAATTTTGGTGAGCCTGTGTGAATTGTAGCCTCAGTTTCCTGTTCTTAGCTGACAGGAGTGGCACCCAGTGTGGTCTTCTGCTGCTGTAGTCCATCTGCTTTGACGTGTTGTGCGTTCAGAGATGCTCTTTTGCATACTTTTGTTGTAACAAGTGGTTATTTTGACTTACTTTTTCCCTCCTGTCAGCTCAAAGCAGTCTGGCCATTCTCCTCTGACCTCTGGAATCAAGAAGGCATTTTCACCCAGAGAACTGCCACTCACTGGATATTTTCTCTTTTTTGAGCCATTCTCTGTAAACCCTAGAGATGGTTGTGTGGGAAGATCCCAGTAGATCAGCAGTTTCTGAAATACTCAGACTAGCCCATCTGGTACTAACAACCAGGCCACGTTCAAAGTCACTTAAATCATCTTTCTTCCTCATTCTGATGCTCGGTTTGAACTTCAGCAGTTCATCTTGATGATCTCTACATGCCTAAATGCATTGAGTTGCCATGTGATTGGCTGATTAGATATTTGCGTTAAGAAGCAGTCAAACAGGTACCTAATAAAGTGGCCAGTGAGTGTATTTTTATCACTTTGTGTTCTGCCTCCTTCCTGTATCAGCTGCAGCCATTAGCTGAACTCGTATCTGTGCTAATGAGGAAGTTGTTTGAGGCACTGGAGACTCGGCTAAACTTTAACTACAGCGTAGACGCACAGTATTTAATGAACACACAGCTCTGGTCCAGTTACACGTGACTCGGTTAAAGTCACTTGCTGGCATCAAAACGCTGCTTGGATCGTCTACAGTCACAGTGTGGGAACTGTAGCGTGTGTGCGTGTGTTCCTGGACTCTTGAACTTTTGATGTTATCAGGGTTTTAGGAGGAAGTAGAGCTACCATGCTGGTCCTGGAGGAGAGATCAGACTGTAGGAGTGCTGTTGCCAGTCTTTTCCTCATCCCCCTCCTCTCACTGGTAATGATTAACACTAGCAGGATGGAGGAAGAGGGTGAGAAAATAGAGGGAAGAAGGGAGGGAGGAGAAGGCATTAGACTGTCTCTTGACGTCAGTGTATTAATTGCTTTATTCATTCTTGATGTGTGGTTTTGCAGGCAGTTTAATACCTGCTGTGCGGAAGCTGGGCTCTGACGAATCACTTCAGATGCTCAATGTTAATGTCTGTTGTCAGCTTATTGGTATTTGTGTGTTTGCTCCCTTTCAAGGACTGAACCTACATTGACACCACACACTCGACGCGTCCTTGAACTCGTACAGTAATGCCCTTAAAAGTGTGCATCATTTATGTCAAGTAGTGGGATTTTATCATTGTGATATAAAGCTTTCAAGTTGATGAAAAACTGGGTCCAGCTTGGATGAGGGCTGTAAAAGGAGTAAGAGGTCTTTGTCCTTGTCGGAGGTGGGAGTGCATTTACACATCACTCCCTTTTCCCTTATTTTTGCCCATTTTCTCTCCTCTCTTATTCCTGATCCTTCTCCAATAGGCGCCTGAGCTCAGACCCCTGTCACCTGCAGACCTGTAAAGCTTGTGCTCCCCATCTCTGCCCCTTATCTTATTGTGTAGTAAACACCTCGGAGACTGACCAGAGCGCAGGGAGCAGGCGACATCAATCCTGGCGCTAACATGAAATTATGAGAGACTGACGACCATTTCCACAGGGATAGATGCTCAACAGTTCTTATCAGGGACAATGCAGTGGAGTGTTAATGGACAAAATGCCAGATTTTAGCAAAACTGCTCATTTACATCTGGAGTTCATAGGCAGGTAACAAAATCTATACAAATTACAGTATACAGGTTACAAAGACAAATGCGAGTAATGCGTCATGCCAAGTCAAAAATGACCACAGATCTCGTTTGTCGTGATCCATCGTTTAAAAGAGGGAATTTTTTTATTACAGTTAGTAAGCTATTCCAGTATTTACTTCACTTAAGAACAGTAAATGGTGTCCAATTATGGTGTGCCTGTGTGGCGCCACACAGTGCCCTCTAGTGGTGGCAGTAGTGTTAATACCATGTCAGTCTTTTGTTTAATAAATGTATTTAAGGGGGTGGGGCAAGCCCATCCTAAACCATTTACGTAATATTTCAGCCCTCAGTCATTTCCCCCTCATCTCCCTTTCATTGTGACTAATCCTTTCAGGGCATTTTCCAGTTTGTTCAAGGCCTGCCCATGATTGGAGGCAAAATTAAGTTTTTAATTTGCCACCCTTTAAAAATCTTAACTTTGCCATCTGTTTCCACCTGTTCATTAGGGTCACTCCCATTTTTCCCCTAAAAAGCTTGGGGGTCATAACATAAACAAAAAACAAAAAAACAAAACAAAACAGGCATTGTGCAAAGGCAAATGTTTGTGATTTTCAATGTATTACAGTGATGAACTGTTTAATGAACCTGTGTGCCTCAGGACGTGCCCAGCAGCTACAGGGTGACCAACAGATAGCTGAAGCCGATGGCTAACTGTTGCCCTGACCGACACCCTGAGTGATCTGAATGGATCTTTAAGACTCTTTTAGTCATCTTGGCTCTACCTGCACTAAACAACAAGTGAGTTTGAGCCTTTAGCAAGAGGTGAAAGCTCATCCATGTATAGGAAAGGAGTGCTTTTATGAGTGCTTTGTAGCCAAAAAGTAATGCAAAAGAGTAATTGTATTTTTTTTTCATTATCATTCGAAGCCCAAATCGTCTGTCCATCCATCCATTTTCTTTACCGCTTATATAATTCAGGGTCACAGGGGAGCTGGAGCCTATGCCAGCTTGGATTGGGAGACAGATGGAGTACACTCTGGACAGGTCGTCAGTCCATGACAGGGCAAATTACAATCATAAGTGAGATGAAATTCTGATTGATCCCCCGGCACTAGCTTCTTCAGAAAACATAAGTGTCAGTTGAGAGGCTGTTTCTGTTGGCGTTTGTAACCGAGGCTCCCTGCTTTCCCTACTTTCCATGAACGGACTGCAGTGGTGGACAGTGAGCCTTAACCACAGCGGCCACCATCCAAGCGCAACCACTGTCGGCAGTGATTCATTTTGTTTGAGTTTGCGGCTGTCTCCCTCACTCTGTCGCAGGCTTTCTCGCTCTTGTTTTTTCTCTCTTTCTCACACCCACAATCATGCTGTACAGATGAATGCACACACAAATGTGACAGACTTGCGAGACTGTGACTCACATACAGCAGTGTTTGTTTAAAACAGAACAAACAAAAAAAAAGAGTGCTCTCACCTCTTTTCTCCCCATCAAAAGTCTGACTTTCTTCAGAGTTTTTGTTTGAGTGCATCAGCAAGAGTGGGGGACAGATTGGAAGAGGAGAGTGTTTACAAATCTTTATGAGTAATGACTAGTGCTGATACAATCATTTAATCATTTGATGAGCCTGTTATCAAATGAAAATGTCAAATCTTTCTCCTTCCAGACTTTTAAATCTTGCTGCTTTTCTCAGTTGTCAATTGAGTATTATTGTATTTTAGACTGTTGGCCAGACAAAACGTCATCTTTGACCTTGGGGACATTATGACATATTTTTCTGCTTTATGATATTTTTTAGACTGAACAGTTTGTACAAACGGTAATCAGCGGATTAAATAATAATGAAAGCACTTCTCAGCTACAGCCTTAGTAACAATATGTCATTAGTATGTTTTAACGTCTGTGAAGTGGATCATAATATTGGATCCATGTTACCAAAGATAGGTTCATTTATGTACTTTATTCTTTCAAAAAATTTTAATATTAGTCATTCATTTATTGACGAAAGAGGCCGTTTATATGTTTGTGTGTTTTTGTGTTTGTTTATTTGTAGAAGTAAAGAAATAGTGTCTGTACTCAGCTTTCTTCAACAGTTTTTTTTGGTCTGGTTGTGATAGCATTTGTTGCTTTAACAATACAGAAGAGTGTACTGTACTGGTTGCGGATGGATATGGATAAGATTGTACTGCATGTTCTCAGCGTCAGTGTCTGGACAAGGTAGGGTCGTAACAATTCTCCACAGCATATGTTGTTTTCCAGATTTTCAGTATCCAGATGGATGAGTTGTTAAAAAAAAAAAAAAAAAAATCACTCCCTGTAGTTTTGAAAGGGACAACTATCCATAGAGACTAAAACTGTTTTTGTTTTTTTGGGGGTTTTTTTGTACCAGGCTGTAAACATGTTTTTTTAATGCTGTAAGGTTAGGCATTTTAACATGGAGCCTATGGGGATTCCCTCACATAGCTATGAGCAGTACAAAAGCTTCCAGGTCTGAAATTTGAAGCCAACACAGTGGTGCCTTACACCTGCATTCTTTTCAATGGCCACCAGGGGCCGATAGCTATGGTTAAAAAAAGGCCTGTAGAAGTCTCAGCCTTGACCTCAGTAAACACATCCCTGATAAGTTTATGGTCTAAATTTTGGTTATTCTAAGTGTCAGAAAGGAGGATTATCCAGGATAAGCTGTCTGACAACTTGTGTCTGACAAGTCATTATCCAATGAGAAAGCGATGTCACAATCAGATCCACCCTTCGCTGGTCACAGCTGGTTTTAAAACACCAAGATGGCGACGATGGAAACGCTAATCTTGGGGCTTCAATGCAGCACTTCAGAAAGTAACAGGTGGCGGATGCAGTACTGTCTTTTATACTGTCTGTGCTCTGGAACCAGATCTTGATTTACATTCCTAAAACTTATATGTTGTAGTTGTATTTGTCTTTATTTATTAATAATGAATCCAAGATTAAAATATGTGTATATCACTACATGGCTGGAAGTGAAATGACTTTTATTGGCTTTAAATGCGACTAAATGAGCAAATTGATGTACAATAGAAAACAGTGACAGGATTGTCAAATATTGAATCGGTGCTGGTACTGATCCAACGAATCTGGTAATTTCTTTCAAAGTAATCCCACAAGTTAAATAAAATACTTCTTCCCTGCAGGGATATCATGATCACACATTTTGAACCGTCCATCTCGTACGAGGGCCTGTACGGGGAGGTGAGGGACATGTGCTCCATGGACAACGACCAGCTCTTCACCATGAAGTGGATCGATGAGGAAGGTATGTTTCCCTCGTGCTGCACCCTTCACTGTCAAGATGACCAGCCATCAAAGCTAGGGGAGTTTTCAAAATGTACCTCACTGGAAAAGTCATCTTGGTAACATGATAGTTACAAATGTAGAGGCAACTGGTTGAATTTGTCAGCATATGATTAGCACAGGCTCACATCAGCACATATGTCTTTACCACTTTACTGTCATGTTCAGTGCAGTCTCGTCAGTCCGGATGTCTGCAGCCTCAGTCCTTTGCCAGCTAGTTAGTCGGACAGCAGTAATTGTGTCATAGGAAAGATGGAGCCATCAGATCATTCCACTCAGGATAAGGTCAGCGTGCTCAAACTCATTAGACTCAGATCAGCTCCCACTGATAGCCACCCACATAAAGTCACTGGAGTCATTAGACTGTGTGAGAAAGAAAAGCTGCTTGATGGTTGTAACTAAGTACTCTGTTCAATGCTAGCAGTCTCTCCTACTGTCCCCAGACTGCACACCATGAACTCAGGTCATCGTCGCGATAATTCGAAAATATACCTGGAGTTTATCCTCATGTCTGGCTGCTGCTGACGTGTGTTTTAAAAATACCCAACTTTGGAGACTTTGGTTTTCCTTTAAATAAGATACTTTTATTTTAAGGTGGTTTTCTTGTAAAAACAAACAAAAACTTTTTAACAGTTACAACTGACAAAGTGCTTTTCACCTAAACCAGGGAGTCAAATTCACCTTATGGGCCACATTTACCCCTATCGGATGATGAACATCATGAGAATAAGTGCAATTTCACTGTGATTAAATATGCATTACAATTTACTAATCACACTCAATTCATAAAGGCTCAAAACTTCACATGTAGACTATCTTCAAACAAAATGACAAGAGTTTTTTACTTGTATAAGATAAGATATGCCTTGTTTATCCCAAAAGTTGGGATTGTCACCATAGCGAAGAACAAAAACATCACAATAAAACAAATAAAATGTCACGAAACTGAATGGCTCAGAAAGGTAAAGAAAGTACATAAAACGAGGTCAGTAAAACAAAAAATACAAAAAAGTGAAGAGCTCAATAAATCAAAACCTAAATTTGCATTGAATTTTACCATTTACCATTTGAGGAAACTTCAGTTTAAAAAAAAAAAAGAAAAAAAAAAGATGAATTTTGGGCTCAGTCACTACTTTCAGGTCATACTGAATAAAACGTGAAGTTAATTTTGTGTAGTCTTTATTAGAGTCAGAAAAGAAGGTTATCCAGGATATGCTCACTGGTGATGGCGAAGGTACCCAACTTCAGGCTTCATAACGGGACTTCACAAAACAGTGAGTGACGTCAGGGCAGCTATGTCCATCCGGTAAGCTGCGTACACACTGGAAGAGACGTGGTGACCAGAGAGCATAGAAAGTGAATGACATTCCACGACTTCAGGCAACTACAGGTGAAATAACGAATATCTGCAAGCGACCAGCCGTCAGCTTCAAAGCGATGCGGGACAAGCAAATCACTTCCAGTGCGTACGCATCTTTATACTATTTGAGTGTCCCCCTTCATTTAGTGTCACAGTGACGTGTAATGACCTCCACTTGGAAGGCATGTACTTGAAGAAATAAATGAGCTGGCGTACTGACTGGACTCCATAGGCAGGCAGCACGAAAAGTTCATGTGAAATTTCTGCCTTAAAACTGAATAACTTGTGTTTTGGACTATTACTCGATGAGAACAAGCAACCTGAATAAATCATGTTGGGCTTTGAGAAATTATGTGTATAACAGATGATTAATTTATCGATTCATTGAAGCATTAATGAAAATAATTTAATTGCAGCCATAAATATCAAGGGCACTACTTACATGTATTGTATTAGGCATGCTTGAATACTCTTAAACAGTTAAATCTTTCAATATCACAATGCTTTTAAAGACATCACCTTTTTTTCTCTCCATGAACTTGGAAAATAGCAAATTCTTTGCTGTTTTTAAAGCCCAGACAGTTATTGAATTAACTAATAATGTATTCAGGAAACAAACTGATTATAAACCTAGTCTTGTGTCTTTCTTCTTCCTGAAACCAAAACTTTTCTGTATAGATTAAACCAGACTGCCATGTTTACCTTTGTCATGATGGTTGTCACAGTGCTCCCACTAGTTCAACATCCGCCTCCAGCAGTTTGTGTCATTTTAAATTTACACAGTGTGTCATAGTTTCCATTGCTGTGCTATTTATACAGTCAGCATTTTGTTATTGTGATTGGTTTGGTCGAGCAGTAAGAACAGAACTCATGGCCTGAGCTCACCCTGCTTCTCCACGAGTGACCCCTGACTTTTCCTGTTAATGATAAGGAACTAATTAGATCTGTGCATGAGTGGCATTTTAACTATTGATCACTGTACAAATAGGCATGTACAATTAAAAGTAAGAGTGTTTGAAATGGCATCATCGACTTCTGCTCACACCCACACACTTTCAGTGTTTACTTAAAAGTTCAAGTGTTGCGTTTCATATCACACCTACAATTAGACAGATTTTTTTTTTTTTTTAAATGTCATACTGCCCTGCTGTTTTGTTCACCTTTAACTCTAACAACCTTTTGCACCGTTAACTGGAAATACAGTTTGTGTACCACTTAATTGTCTCTGGTTTGCTGCTGCTTTCCTTGTTGTTCTGTGTGTAGAAATTAACATGCACATTGTGGATTTTCACACAGTCACATCTTAAATACTGTGTACACAAGAAACCTGGTTCCCTTTTTATGTTTCTAAGTGGGCTTTTTGAAAGAACAAAGGAGAGAGGACTGTTAAACACAGAAAAGTAAATAGATAATTGAATTTTAATTCCAGTTCCTCCCTTCATAAAAGTCCATATTCACTCCCTGCCAGGGTGTAGCAGGTTTAGTTCCGTTTACTTAGTAAAATTATAATCAACGTTGTGGAAATCCACTTGAATGTAAAGACAGGCGTTCCACACAAGACTATTTGTTAGCCGTAGTCTTTTTGGCTTTACATGTTTCTCTGTTTAGTCGTATCTAATCTCACAGTGTCACACATGCATTATTATACCTAAATGATGGGGTTTGAATCCATAATGTGTACCTTAGAGGAGGAATCTCATTCAAACTATGTGTTGTTTTTTTCTGCAACTAGAGGATGTAAAAATGTTCTCTGGTTTCCTCATACATCGGATTTGTCCCGGTAACTCTGGGTTCTTGCATTCATGTTAATATGGTGAATGACATCTGGTCTCTCCTCCGCTGCTAGGTGACCCCTGCACTGTGTCGTCGCAGCTGGAACTGGAGGAAGCTCTGCGTCTCTACGAGCTCAACAAAGACTCAGAGCTCATTATCCACGGTGAGCCTTTCTGCTTTTCACACAAACCGTATTTATAACATCTACACTGTCAGTGTTTGGTCCTGTATGCTGTTGTCAGTAAGGTGTTAATTCAGACCAGTTCAGTAATAACTCTAAGAAAAGCCTGTTATTGTTGACTCGTTGCTCTCCCACTGGTCTACTCACCTCCGTGTATGACAAGCCAAGCTGGCAGGCTTACTGTTTGTTCCCTTTCTGGTCGTTGAGCTACAGTATAAAAGCCCCAGGCCCGGATCATGGCTGATAGGCAGTGCCAAGACAGACTGCCACAAGCTGACTTTTTAGTAGTTAATGTCCTCCAAGTACTTGTAATTCACCTCTCCTGCTAAGAGAAGTTGTCACAAAAACACATTTTTACATAGTGACATGCAGCAGTCCTTTATGTTGTTTTAGTTTAAATTTACAAGCACCGTAGGCACAGGAAAACCAACAGAATTAGATTTTTAGATAGATGGATAGATAGACAGGTAGACAGATACTTTATTGATCCCACAAGGGAAATTATTGTGTTAGAGCAACAGGATAAAGAATAAAAATAGTACAGTCTACAATAAATAAACAACATAGTTGAAGTAAAAGTGTCACAGGCACATAGTGGCCTTATACTGTTAGATAGTGTAAAAATTTATATATACAACAGTGATTTAAAAAAAAAAAAAAAAAAAAAAGGAAAGAAAAGA
>VUQI01029826.1:0-13027 GCA_015106735.1 Paratilapia polleni | reverse complement strand
AAAGTCACCCAACAGCAATGTGAAAGACTGGTGGAGAGCATGCCAAGACGCATGAAAGCTGTGATTGCAAATCAGGGTTATTCCACCAAATATTGATTTCTGAACCCTTCCTAAGTTAAAACATTAGTAATGTGTTGTTTAAAAATGAATATGAACTTGGTTTTTTTTTGCATTATTTGAGGTCTGAAAACACTGGACCTTTTTTGGTAATTTGACCATTTTTGAATTTTCTGCAAATAAATGCTCTAAATGAAAATCTTTGTATTTGGAATTTGGGAGTTATGTTGTCAGTAGTTTACAGAATAAAACAAAAATGTTCATTTTACTCAAACATATACCTATAAATAGCAAAATCAGAAAAACTGATAATTTTGGAGTGGTCGCTTAAATTTTTCCAGAGCTGTATATATACACCTTGGTATTACAATGCACTCATGAATTTATGATGACTCCAGATATGCACAGTGTTATGAACTTTTAAAGTACTAAGTACGCAGTATTAAGTGTAACTATAAGTTTTATATGAAAGCTAATCTCTTTGAGCTAGTTTGATGTGAAGGAAAATACAGTAAATATGTTGCTGTCTGGACTCGCTTACCGTTAATATAATCCTATTACCTAACTTTCAATAAAACAAAGTGAAAGCATGTAAGAATTCAATTAAATTAAAATCGTGATTCATTCCATCAGCAGCAACATGCTCATCAGCTCTTACCACAGATAAGTGTGTCCTACTTACATCTGTTTTTAATTGGTAGCACTTTTTGCACGTGTTTCATGTCACGTAGTCAGTACTGAGAAAAATATTTAAATATATTCGACAGACACACACAGCAAAATGCAAATGACACGCGGCTGGATCAATGCACATCGACAAGCAATCAAACTGAACACGCTTCTGCCCATGCATGCTCTGACACACACATTTCTCCTGCATATGCCAATGCGGCATAGAGGCTGAAAAAATGCTGACACAGTGTGTGCTGGGGGGGAAATATGGTAATGGGGCAGTGGGGCCGATTGTAGAGCAACAAGAAAACACACATTAAAGCCATTTGCATCAGCGTGACCCCATTGGCTGCTATGATAGCACGCTGAGCTTGCAATGATCACAGCTCAGCAACCGCATATAGAGGGTCAGGACACATCAGGTCACAGCCAGAGAGACAGAAGTAGTTAACATGCTAATAATTTGATTGTAATATGCTAACATGGCATTATGTCATACATGTCATGGCAGATAATATGATTATTTATTTGATGGTTGAATATTTCGGTAAGTAATACTTTTTGAGGTTTCTAGTTATGAACTACAGTAGAATCTAAGAGAGCAGACAAGTCAGTGAATCACCACAGTCATCTGGATTGATCTCCTTGTGACCAGAGATGTCGACCCAAATTTCACAGCAATCCAAAAGGATCAAAGTGTTGGATTCAGACTAAGTGTCCCTGGAGCCATGCCTCTAGAAAAGCTAAAAAGATGTGAGATTGCAAGGAGGAAGAATTGTGTTATATGTTAGAGAGATAAGAGAGTGTTAGAGAGAGGTGGGACGGAGAGAGAAAGAAGGGCGAGGTAAATTGCAGACATTCTATATTTAGCAGAGGAGCTATTGTTTTCTGGCTACGGGGGTTGGGAAAGGCGGATGTCTTGCCAAACTGAGCTTTCTCACTAAACCTTTTCAAAGCGCACTGTTGCTCAGCCATGCACATTTAAATCCAACACATACAAACACATAAAATACATATACAAAATGTTTCATACTTTGTAACACCTCCACTCTAACCATGTTATTCTCCAAAGGAAATGTCCACCGGCTCTGTCTCATCGCTGGAACTCATTATTATGAACATTATTCAGACACTGACCTTATCAGTGTGTGATTTATTGCTGACTCCAGTACAGTATTATTATCATCCCCTCCAATCTTACAGATTTGGTGGCGTGGCATCTGAATCTCATCAAAATCTTTTAATGAGGATTCGGAGACTCCATATTACCCTGGCATGAAGAAATGATGTTTATTCTTTAAACTATAAGACTTTGTAATGTATTTTAAGGCACAAACAGTTGCTGGTTGGACAATTTTAAACAGCAATGTTTGTTTCAGGCCTAGAAGGGTTTCACTCTTGCAACTCACAAAAGAAACAAGAGTTTTCAACTACCCTCTGGTATGTGTCTTGATGTCACTGTTAGCAAGACAACATAATGTGGTAGGATTAAGGTTTGGTCAGTTACACAGTAGGTACATAGACTGGGGTTTGAGAAGGATAAAGGTTTAGCTAATGTTTAGTTTTTCAACATTCAACCAACAACAGTTATATAAGAGGTTTAACATCTTAGCATGCCACAATGGTAAAATATTCAGTGAAGGCTTTGGGACTCACCAAACACAAGTATAAGGTGAGAACTTTTGGAATGGTTTTCTACATGTGACACAAGCGACTGGGAAAGTGAAAAACAGGCTAAAACAATTAAAAATGTTAAAAACTATATCAAGCTATATCAACAACAACAAAACAGTAACGGGTCTTGTCTTTCAGATCAGAAATAAAGAAACACCTTGTACACATCACTTGGATAATACCAATTGTGAAAAGGCCAGTAGCCTCGCTTCACTCTGTACCTCGTAGCAGCCTGCTCTATGCTAAGCATAGGCCTACCTCTAAACCAAGCCAATCTGTTGCCACTGGCATCTTCCATATAAGAATAGCACTTTTGGGTCACCCCAAGCAAAAACAATCCCAGTCCTGGTACTGCCATGTGTGTCATATTTTTTTAATTATTACTAATGCATTAAGGTATAATCAGCATCTTAATTTTAGCAGCAGCATTTTAGCAGAAATGGCAGGACTAAAATGCTATCTACATTAGATGAACAGCCAGTGGTTTTGGGGATCTTGTCAAAATTGATGGAATTATGAATGCAGAAAAACACCGTCACATTTTGATGCACCATGCAATACGATCTGGAAAACGTCTGACTGGCAACTTCTTCATTGTTCAGCATGACAATGATACCAAACACACTGCCAATGCAGTAAAATCATACCTGGATAAAAAAACACACAACTGAACAGTCATGGATTGGCCTCCTCAGAGCCCGGACCTCAACATTATTGAAGCAGTGTGGGATCATCTTGACAGAGAACAGAACAAAAGGCAGCCAACATCCAAAGAAGAGCTTTGAATGTCCTTCAAGAAGCCTGGAGAACTATTCCTGAAGACTAGTTTGCCTTATATACTGTATTTCCATGTATGTTGGCACATGTTTCAATGAACCGCTGCACCTGTTTCCCATTTTCCTAGCAAAATATAAAGAAATGAGGGGTGGCCCAAGACTTTTGCACAGTACTGTATCTAAATGAGCAAAATACTGTATAGTGGTTATGTAAAAGTTGTATGATGCTGCACATTAACATTGGTGTCATTAACATTGGTCAGGGGCTGCTGTAGTCAATGGATTGGTGGCAGTTGTGAGAATGAGAACTACAAGACTTCACATTGACAGCTGAAGGAATCAATGGTCAGCCATAGACTGATGCTACACAGCCAGGGAGAGCTAAGGCAAGTCCTTGGTGTTACCACTGGAGGGCTTCTATGTAATAGTGTTGTGTCTTAAAATGTTGAGTTGGCTGATGAAGCAATGACTGACAACTGAGGCTCATTAACTCTGCTACATTTTTGCATATCCTCTTAGATTTTTTGACAGAGCAATCTAAACCAGCTGCTGTGTTGACAAGCTAGATGAATGTATGAGATAAAGCCTGTTGACATTTTACAGATGTATTGTAATCCAGAAAAATTAAGAAAAAGTGCTTGCTTTTGACTTTTTTTGACTCCAGAATCAGTAGTGAGTTGCCAGACTTGAAAGACTAGAAACTTTATGCCTTGAGGCACAAATGCATTCCTGGCACCCTGTTTAGTTAGCTCAGTAACAGCATTCCTCTCTCATCTTGGTGAGCTGTCTACAAGAAGACTACATATAGCCTGAGGCTGAGGTAAGCTGCATGTACGGAAGCTGTTGCTGTTTTTTAAAAATAACAATAATGATATCATGAGTGTTTGGAACAGGTAGCTCCTACAAATATACTTTTTCATCTTAGATATTTTATGTGATACATTTATACATACAAAAAAGTAAAATGAGTGGAATCATTCAAGTCAAATAAAGGTTTCATGTAGCATTTTATTTATGATCAGCAAAGGTTATATAAAGAAGATAAAAACACATGTAGGAAGAAATATAAATAATTATATTTCTATTATATTTAATATATTTATATATTTAAATAACAATTCAAGCAAACTGGACAACGCATCCTTTTTTTTCTATTGTCTTGGTTTCTATGGTTACTTGAGAGCCACCAATCACATCTTGGCCTGGAGGGCAGAGGGTGCACTGCTTCCTCAGGTTGAGTCAGGAATAGAGACGACAGATTCAACTCACTGACCCTAGCATGGAAGATACTTCAGCTGCTGTTCACTCTGCAGAGCCAACTGGCAAAACTAATGAAACTCCCATCAGTGTCAGCTGTACTTTGTTTCATAAAGGGTAACTCAAGTCTCTCAGCTTACCAGGTAAATATCAACATGGTTAGCATTGCTGTTGTCATGTTGAGACATTATAAGAAAGAGACATTGCATTCAAATAATCCTGAATAGCAAAGAGAATTCCATAATGACAAAGATGACAGATATTCTGCCCTTTCCCCAAAAGAACCAAAATCAAAATGTCAATCATGTTGTTGCACTGACACATGTGCACAGGAGAGGTTCATGATAGTTAGGGAGTTTTTTGTTTGTTTGTCTGTTTTTATCTTGCTCTGTCTATAACATGACCTGACATGGTATCTGTCCAGTGCTCTTGTGTGATGATCAGAGAACTTGATCATGTTGGCATTTTGGATCAAGCCATTAAAAAGCTATATTGTCATGTAACTTATGCCATACACTTATGCAAAAAAGAAAGTTTTCACAGGACTCTATGCAGTCCTGTGGATGCAGAACAAGCCCAAATCATTAGCCCTCCACCACTTCGCTTCACAGTTGGCATGAGGTGTTTGTGCTGATATGCTGTGTTTGGTTTTCACCAAACATGGTGCTGTGCATTATGGCCAAACTTCTCCACCTGGTCTCCTCTGTCCAACATTGTTCCAGAAGTCTTGTGGTTTGTTCAGATGCAACTTTGCAAACCTAAGCCATGCTGCTAAAGAGAAGAGGCTTTCCCCTGCAACCCTTCCAATTAAGCCATACTTGCTCAGTCTTTTTCTAATTGTATTGTCATGAACTTGCTTACTGAGGCCTGTAGAGTCTGAGTTGTAGCTCTTGGGTTTTTTGCAGTTTCTCTGAGCAATTCACAGTCTGAGATTGGGGTGAATTTCCTGGGACGTTCACTCCTGGGAAAATTGTGGCATTGTGTTAACACACACCTGAATGCTCCAGACCTGCAAACTGGTAAAACTTCTGCTTTCACAGAGGTGCTCACACTTGCTGATGATCAGTTAATCAAGTGCATTCGATTAGCAGCACCTGGCTGCTACTTCGCCTTTTTAATTCCTACGAAAGCAGTAAGGGTGCACTTAGCTTTTACAGAACTGCATAGAGTCCTGTGAAAACAGTCTTTTTCATATGACTGTACATAGTATAACTTGCAGTATAACTTGAATTCTCCACTCCCATTTGTTGTCACTTTGAAGGCTCACCATAAAAATTAGATAATTCAAATCTTGAGAAAGAAATATTAAAAACCCCTGTGCAGCCTCACTGGCATAAGAATATCCTTAGACTATTTCTAATGCTGTGTGGATTAACAAAGAAGAAACATAAAATAAGATCAGCTCAGTTCCCACCTGCTTTGCTTTGTCACCTCTTGCTATGAGTCACTGAATTTCATTGACATTCTGTGATGGTCGCCACATCGTAGCAAGTATCTTCCTGCACATTTCTGTCAGTTTCCATCACTACCATTTCCTCAAAAAGATTTTACAGAGATTTTACATTGATGGCATTTCATTCTATTCATTTTTTTGTCCATTTGAAGCATTCCTATTAAAATATTTTTTATGTATCCAATCAGTTCCACAATTTTAAATATTGTGTGATATACTGTAAAGAAGAAAGAGAAGAAGTAACTGACTACAAATTCTTAACCTAGTATTTCTATGAGACATGCCTACCACTGTGGAGATCCCCATGATGCTCCTTCAGTTCATTGAATCACAAAAACAATGTGACTAAATTGAGTCCTCAGCATCAATGCATTCAACACTGTGGTCCTTAATCTCTTTTGCCAAAAAGCAAAGCAGTAACCACTTTCTGAACCAGCCAATGTTATGTGCACTGACCCATTCATCCATATCAACCTGGTTATGCTGGCTATAAAGCAGTCAGCAGAAAGTACTGGAGTGAGAGCATTGGGGATGAAATAGCTTTTAAAAATCAATGCGGATGTCAAACAGTGCTCTGTTTCTTCATCCTTTTCATTCCAATTTTAATTTTGAGACAAAAACATATTAAAAAAAAAACAAACAAACACAAAACCCTCCCCAAAAAAACAACGTCTCTATCCTTATTAGTCACCCTTAGGGTGACAACTGGTAATGCTGGGTGGATGTACAAAGAAGAAATATAAAACAAGATCAGTTAATTGCACAAATGTGAAACACAAATTCAAGTACAAAATATCTATATCTACTGTAAATACCAGTAGGGATATCTCATTACTTTTTCTTAAAGGTGCAATCAAGACAAAGCACAGGCAAAATAACAAAGAAAACACAGAGAGAAATTGATAGAAAGAGGGGTGCTAGAAGCATTTAATTGCTAATTAATAGGATAATGTTTGGGCTGCAACAAACTGTGAAGTCTTATGGGACCTCTACAGTGGCTCCTTATGGCACTGCCTTTAAACTGCCTGTGGAACACTAATTAATTCACATCCTGCTGCTAATTAATTTGGCAACACTAATTAAACTGAAAGGCACCTTCTTTTCACCCAGTCCTCTCCATCCCATAGCTCCTATCTTCTTTACAGTTTTCTCATCTTTGTGCTTTAGCCTCCACTGATTCAAAAGCTCCGCCACCAAGCCGAAAGCTCACTTTTCCCACAGTGTCTTCACGGCTGACAGCTGATGCTATTATTGTGTTATGTGCCCCCAGCTTAAAGTGAAACATCTTGCTATTTGTACCTTTAAATGCTTTCACCACCAGGGGAATTGTTAGCAGGATGTCAAATATAATCACTCTCTAAGTCCCAACACCACACTCAGCTTATAGGATTCAACCTCTCATCTCTTACTGACAGTGAGCAGCAATGGACATGGGAAATGGCTCCCACAATTATACAATTATGCAATGCTTATTTTCCCTAATGATGAGAAATGCTGCTAATCTCTACCCTAAAAGCATAGCTGTAAAGAAATGTCTATTGATGACTTGTGACTTTCATGGGAATCCATAACGTCCATACTTTCATGCCTGAAATTATTTTGTTTGTTTATTATTCTGGATACGTTACTCTGAAATGTATTAGACCCAGCACCCTGTGGTTCAACCGCAGGGAATGAAAGAAAGAAACCTACAGCAGTCTTCGGCCTTGCACAAGAATCTTGATGCACGGCTGCTGGTTTGTGAGGGCGCCAGACACTGACTGATGGGTCAGAAGACAGATGCATGGGGGTGCCTTGTGATTCTGGCCTTGCTTAAATGAACTCACCATGAGTTTCCCCATGTGCACATTTTGGCTTCATGACTGCTGCACGGTTACTCTTTAATGGAAATGCATGCAACTTTGACCCCCATCCATATCTCATCCAGACTCCTATGCATAACAGTTCTATCTAAGACAAACTAAACAAAAAGTTGTCCGCGTTTCAAAGATGTGATTGTACAAAAAAAGTTTAGAGTTTAGCAGCTCAGAAGGAGGCTAGTAGCGAAGACGCAGAGGCCAGCAGTGAAGCCTTCAATGGGTCCTACAGGAAGAGGCTGTAACTGAGAGTTGAATGAACTGAATATAAGATTCAGGACAGGTTGCAGGACACACAGAAGGCTGAAAAATCAGAGCAGTCAAACATCTGATGGGTCCTAGTATTCTTGAACAGGTCAGGTGTTGGTTGGGAGGCAAACTCTGGAGGTCAACTAACAGTAATGACTCTTGGAGGTGATTTATTGAAATCAGCCAGCTCAGAGGCAAGCATGGCCAATTCTTGGCCATGACTCAGACATGGCTTTGGTGAGCTGGAAAGTTCACTGGAGATTGGCTGATAAGGATGCTGATAGCTAGCCCCATGCTAAGCTGTTACCAGAAGAATGCAGAGAGGCCTGCAAGCTCCTCCTATGTTGGGCAGCCTCTGATGAAAACCCAGCTAACCCTGGAATCTTTATAAACAGGTACTTAGATGATGATTGTCCCTTTAATTAACGCACATGTTGCCAGCTTGTGCTCAGTGTCTTTATATTGTGGACAAACTCCATAAAGGGAAGTATTTCTAACCCTACACCAACATTTTTTTTTTCACATTCAGGCTTTTAAATAGTCAGTTGGTCCAGTTCAAACATACTGAAACAGCTTGATTCCGCATGCTAAAAACAGAAAACCCTCATTGCTATGTCATGTTTAATCCTTGTTGACTCCACAAAATTATAAGACATAAGATACAACTACAGTCTGCTCACCCATGTAATTGGAAGAGTATTACAGTTCTCACAACAGATCCTCACACTAACCGATCTTCCAGAAGATGAATGTAGAGCCTCACTGTGCTTTAAATATCCATCCACTTACATCAATAACAATTATGATGATGATTATGATGATAAAGGATTGCACTAGTTCTCTCGGGCTATCATGTGATTATGTTATCAATGACACAGATAATGAAATTCATACACTATTGATTACATTTCCGATTAACCTTTATGGTGGTGATGTAAAATTTAGGGTTTATGTGTGTTTGGCAGACTGTGTCTGTGCATCAAGTGTCATTATAGACATTACAAAGACCAGTGATGATGTTATAGCTGAAGGGCTAACAGGATGCAAGAGGAGACATGCATGTGCTTGTTTCATGTGTTTTGAATTTCCTGTTAGTGAAAGCTGGTGAAATATGAGGCATACCATTCACAGCATTATAACAGCGTCATACTGTACACTGTACAGATATGACATATGGTGCAAGTGTCTCAGTGTAAAGCCGTGTTTGGGTGTAAAAACTAACAGAGATATGTGTGACAGGATAATGAGGCTTGATATTTAAATATGTCTCAAATAGATCTTATCATCTAAATATTATTGTAAAGAAATACTGTTTGTCACATTCAATTACATTCAGCCCTTTGTGATGTGTCTGCACTGGAGTCCACTGGGAGATGTTAAGTCTGCCCGTAAAAAACATCTGCTTTTGTATCGCAGATGTGGCCTGGACCGTTTTTCACTGTCTTCATTTTCAAAACAGGGCAATCCTTTAGGGAGGCCTCATTAGTAATCTCATAAAATAGCCTCAAAAGTTAAAAAAAAAAAAAAAAGTGTTACCTAAATTAAACATCTCTTTCACACAATCTGTTCATATGTTATAAGACAATGAATGTTCTTAATAATTTGTTCTCAGTTCCATACATATCAGTAGTAGGCTGTGATATTGCCACTAAGCTGCAATCATTCATTGTAATCAGTGACAAACACAAACCAGCCGAGATGATGTAGAAGAAAAACACTACGGTGTTAAATGTGTTATTTAAGTAACAAATATTCCTTTATAACATGTGCTTTACATTTTAAATTGATGTATTTTAGCCATGATATTTACTTAAACCTTGCCAAGTTCCTTTAGTGCCTAATGGCTGAGTCACACTAGAGTGAAAATAGGATAGGTGATTGCACTGAATTTTTTCGCATATGGCAACCGTTTGCAAGTACTTACAGTGACCACCTGATTGTCCAGGGGTCGAGCATGCAACTCTCTTGACCTCGACCTAACAGTTAGATGTGTACCTGAAATGTAACGATAGCACCCAGTCAGGACCACACTGTCACATTTCAAAAACTTTTTTTTTTTTCAAAAACAAAAGCATAAAGATTTTCTTTGATTCTAGCGATGTTGCCATGTAGCCACAGCCAAGATAACTGCCACATCTAAGGTGTGTAACATAGCAACAGCCCTACAACATCTAACTACAACAGTTAAATATGCTATAATTATAACTTACCAGTTACAGTCACACGAACATATTTTATGAAATGTTGTTGATGTTTTTCCTTTTTACAGCTGCTACCCAAGTGTTGTTGGCTCCACGACCTCAGTTCCTTGTTGCTGTCTCCAAGCTGGAAATCTTATTCCATTCTGTAAAGGGCTTCCATCCCAGTCACATGTACGGTTGTGTCATTTCACAACACAGCAGCTCACCATTCTGATGAGTTTCTAATATCCACAATTTAACTTTAAAACCCAAAAGCAACCTATGTCTCCATATATTCAATATATACAATTCGGATTTGTGTGAACAGCAGTCCCATAATGCATTGCGTTGGTGATGTCACGATCCCGAGGTCTATATAAAAGCAAAGCACCATCCCCTATAAACAAGCATTAGGCAACAGTGGGAAGGAAAAAACTCCCTTTTAACAGGAAGAAATCTCCAGCAGGCTCAGGGAGGGCCAGACATCTTTCCATGAGTGGTTGGGGGTGAGGTGAAAGAGGAAAGAAAAAGGAGAGCATAGGGCATTTTCATTCATCACAGACTGTTATCCTTCACTTGTCAACCCATGTATCACCGGTGGCCTTCGCCCCAGGGGCAATAGACTAATGCTTTGTTTTAGCTCATCTGGCCAAGCTAAATGTCTGTTCTCTATCTGTTGTGCTTCAACAACCACTGCTAGATTAATGGAACCTGATATGCTGTTATCCTACTGCCAGATAAACGGACTGGTGCACTGTAAACTTATACGACACCAGCTGTGAGGTAAGAGCTACGTGGGGTTAAACTGAAATGTCAGTAGTGCAGGTGTATTGTACAGCAGGTCAGTTGCTCAGTGAAGCCAGTGTCTGTGGTGAAATTTGCATTTACATTCTTAGGCTGCAAAATTCATGTGGATCAGTTTCACAGCAGTTCAGCTTGTTTAAGCAATAATTGAAACAATAAGTAAACATATTCAAACATACTTACAGTAAATTAAACTGAATAGTAATGTACTGAATAGTAACTTTCCTCCTGGAGCACAGATATTCCTGCTAGCTACACAGGAGGATGTCATTTTGATTGTGATTTTTTGTGATTGTTTGAGATAGATCTTGTGATGAACCCATTACAGCAGAGCTTTGTAATTTAGAGGGATAATGAGGTCACTGCAGCGGGCTTTGATGATGGCACAGAAAACATTTCTGTCACTGTTTCTCGCTCTGAAGTGCTCACGAGTTCAGAATATAAAAGAGAAAAGGAGACTTCACCTTGTAGGAGTTTAATCCACTTTGACACAAACTGGTTTTCTGCAGCCTAACTGTTTTCAAAGCTTTCCATCTGCTCGGAAAGTGTGTTGTCAACATGAGGGATTTATCAGAACCATGAAATCAGCGGTGGTTCCAATAAATCTCTGATGCACTCAATGTGCTGCCAACCTAGACTGTTATCTTCAGAGTATCCTGGATAAATGCTTCTTTTAAGGAAATTAAATCAAGGAAAACTCTTGGTTAAGTAGCTGTATTTGTTAAACCGGGATAGAACACTTGCTTGTCTTTATCATTTGAGAGCAATAAGAAACAGCAATGCTTCAGCTCCTGCTGCTCACTGACACTACATGCATGCAAAATATGTAGCCTAGAACTTCTAATTACACACATATGGTGACTAAATCAGGTCTGTCTTGTTGAATTATGAATGTTGGACTTCTCTGAATAAATATTTGAATGGATACACTAAATTATTTGGGGGTAATTTTGAAGATTCCAGCGTACCACTCAACCATTAAACATTCTCTGATTTAACTTCTCTTACAGAAAAAAAAGACTTAGTAACTCAGGCATTGCCATAAGCCTCCTTCACTCTACTTTCCCTTTGAAGAAGTTTAAAGAAGAGGAAGCCCTGACTTTGATAGTGCTATCTCAGCATAAACACTTTAGATTAGATCAGGAAAAATATCCCCCCCCCAGAGGCATTTTGCTTTCCAATATGTCAAATATTTACACACTATATGGGATTTTGTCTGGTTTACCTTCCTTCATGAAAGCTTCCAGGTGCTCCTGTGCTCCTAACGACATGTATGCAATAGACTGCACAAGCTGGAATGTGTTTCAGGAAGTGTGATAAGATGATAAATATAGAGTTGGATAAACAGCTCCAAGAAGAAGCACTGTGAGATGTATGGTGATGTCATAAGCTGTTCTTTCAGTTTAGGAGCCTGGATGATGAAAACATCAGCCCCAAACTAGGCTAATCCACTGAAAGCCACACATACAAAGCACAGACATTCTTAAAAACCAAACCGAGTGCCTGCACAGATCCTTTAAAATTTACAAGAGATTAATTATGGAATACTACATGTGCTATTACATGTGAATTAGAGACCTGACACTGCATAGCTTATCAAACATGCTAATTTAATGGTTTTTCACCTCCAGCCATGTGTGTGCATGCACACGTCCCTAAGCTGCAATGAAAGTCTACTGGATTTCACAAATCCGCTTTGTGTCACAAAAGTTTAACAGCAAAGGAGCAGAGGAGAGCAAGTTATGGCGTGTCAACATTAACGTCACCTCACTACAGTTCCATCCAAAAAGAAAATGACTCAAAAGAAATGCAAAACGACCACAAAGAGACGCAAAATGATTCTGTTGGGGGTCTCTTTTGACACTTGTGCATCCCCTTTATCAGTTCTTGTTTCTTTCAGATTCTCTTCTGCCTTATTGGGTCCCTGCACATTTCTTTGTTTAACTTTAGGTGACCTGGCTATCTTTTTTCCTCTCTTTCACACACACACACACACACACACACACACACACACACACATTTTAGCAATTTCAGCACAGATTTAAAACC
>VUQI01029825.1:0-13993 GCA_015106735.1 Paratilapia polleni | reverse complement strand
GCTCGGCCATGGAAACCCATTCCATGAAGCTCTCTACACACTGTTCTTGAGCTGATCTGAAGGCCACATGAAGTTTGGAGGTCTGTAGCTATTGACTCTGCAGAAAGCTGGCGACCTCTGAGCACTATGTGCCTCAGCATCCGCTGACCCCACTCTGTGATTTTACGTGGCCTACCACTTTGTGGCTGAGCTCCTGTCGTTCCCAATCACTTCTACTTTGTTATAATACCATTAACAGTTGACTGTGGAATATTTAGTAGCAAGGAAATTTCACGACTGGACTTATTGCACAGGTGGCATCCTATCACGTTACCACGCTGGAATTCACTGAGCTCCTGAGAGCGACCCATTCTTTTACAAATGTTTGTAGAAGCAGTCTGCATGCCAAGGTGCTTGATTTTATACACCTGTGGCCATGAAAGTGATTGGAACACCTGAATTCAATGATTTTGATGGGTGAGTGAATACTTTTGGCAATATAGTGTAGATGGGCTGTCCATGGACTGCCAGAAGACTACCAACGTGCTATCCCTGCTGAACCATAATTTCAGCATTAGAGATCTGCCTTTGCTTCTTGCTTTTTTCGGCTGTCTGACTCTCTCTAAGCCAGCAGAGTTTCACCACACATTTGTTTATTCTCTTCAAATTTAAATGTTGTTTTATCCAATTTTGTTTTCTCCTTTATGTTGCTACCCCCTGAGCCATGGTTACAGCAAAGGATTGAGATTAAACAGTTAATGAAGTTGGCATGTACCCACAGAAGACAGACTAACTTGCAAAGGGAAATGAGCCATTTTGGCCAACCCTGGTCATAGAAGTAAAAATCCCATGAATTTATTCAAGACTCACAGTAGGAGCCCTTCTATTGCTTGGATCACTAATAAAGCTTTTCTGCAAAATAAATAAATAAATAAATAAACTGAAACCACTCCTGTGGTGGATTTAGGCAAGAAACATCTAATCACTGAGTGTAATTCTGCTGTGAGCCCACTAATGGTGGGAAAAAGCTCCAGTCTGTAGAAAACAAAAAACAAATCACCAAAATTTCAACTCAATTCAATTTTATTTATAAAGCGGCAAATCACAACCGTCAAGGCACTTTATATTTTAGGGTAAAGACCCTACGATATTAGACAGAAAACCCCAACAGTCAGACGACCCCTTATGAGCAAGCACTTGGCAACAGTGAGAAGGAAAAACTCCCTTTTAACAGGAAGAAACCTCCAGCAGAACCAGGCTCAGGGAGGGGCAGCCATCTGCCGCGACCAGTTGAAGATGAGGGGAAACAGAAAAGAACAGTGGGGAACCAGCAACATTTTTAGTGTCATTATTTTTATCGAGCAGAACCATTTGTGACTGTGTTTGTGACTCTAAGCTCTGATATAATTATAGTTTATGTATTAAACATTTTAAAGGGGAATATAACATAATCAGTCTTTCTGCTTTTAAATGGAAATTGGGTTTGAACCTGAGTGGGGTCTGTGCAGAGTTTGAATGTTCTCCCTGTGTCTACGTGGGTTTTCTCCAGGTGCTCTCACAAATCAAGGCATGTTAAGTTAACTGGTGATTCTAAATTGTCTATAGCTGTGACTAGGAATGTGAATGGAGTCTCTGTCTCACTGTGGTGCACTGTGAGATTGAAGCATTTTGTACTGTTTTTTTCATCCCTCTAAAAGAACTATGCCATCCACAGTTTCTTTACTAGGGAACAGTTCCCTCAAGTTCAGTTGCTGCTAACCAGCTAGCCCCAGCTGTTTCTGTCTCATGTTTCCCGACAGGCAGGACAGGCTGATGGTTGATGTTGTGGTGGTCCTTAATGTCATTCCAGTTCCTTTATAGTGGGTCTCTCGTCTCGCAGTAAGATGGACTCCATCTCCACTGTCTTGGACAACAGCTGGCCACAGTAATCCTTGTTCTGCTCTAGAAATCTGCTGTGAGCTTGAGTGCCACTCTAAGCAGGTGGAATCTGCTGCTGTGCTACGCTCACCAAGACTACAGAGCACAACACGAACTACCAGCTGCAGTCCAAGACCATGGATATATGTATGTATATCTGTAGTGTTTAAACACTGACGTAGGACATAATTAAAGCAATTAGACAGAAGCCAATGCATTTACTCTAAATGAAGGTGTTGCAAAAGACTCATATACTGTTCATCACCCCTCACCCAAAAACACACAAGGTTTACTACAAGGTGAATTATACATTTGCAGATCATTTCATTCGATTTGTTAAGAACCTTATTTTGGTCAAATAAGAATCATGACCAATTATTGCAATCTGCAGGGGTCACTTGATGCTAACGAGTGGTAGCCATTTTTCAGACTTCATTAATCGGACTTTGCAGTGAGTAATAAATGGTCCTTGCAGGAGCATTATTGGCTGGCAGGCAGAGCAAACAGCCACAGCCATTGATTAGACTCAAAGGACACACATCTGCTGTGGTATTTTGCATGGTTGCTCTACTCCCATGCCCTTTGTGTTCCTTTTTGTCTTTAATAGCTTCTTTTCCAAGTGCCTTGCATTTATAAAGCTGTTTTTTTCTTTTTTTTTTATTGCCACAGGGTCTTCCAGGTGCCCAGAAACCAATCTAAATGGCAAGTAAAGTGCAATGCTTACCCCAATCTGGCATGCCCTTAAAGCATCTTTACATTATTTCTAAATTTTGCCAATGTGGTTCAGTGAGTGCAGATTCAAAAATGCAAGCAATCTTGTTTGAACTTTTTAGACTGAACACTATTGCCCAAAGTATAATGAGAACTGTGTGGAGCCATGATGTGACAGGTGGTTAATGGGACATTTTATACCAATCACGGATTGGAGTCCCCAACATAAAATGCCAGTTGCTTCAATCTTAACATTCTTGTCCAAAAACTCTAATCATAAAAACAAGGACAACTAGACAATGTAATATGTGTTTAAAAACTGTCTGGGCTGGATTGTTTTTGTCAGTTTTGTTCATTTACATTGCATGTAATTTCCTCTCATAGAACAATGTGCAAATTTATTGCTAGATAATAACCGTGAAAGAATCACATCTGTACAAGTGAGTGACATCTTCCAGAGTTTCCATTAGCCATCTGCATATAAAAAAACTTATCAGTTTAAATATGCAGACTTTAAACATTTTCTTGAACTTATACCTGTTAATCTGCATAATTCTAGTTTTTTACCTAGCATCAAGGAACAAGTCAAACCCTGCTGCTTCTGCTGTTGTTATTGCAGGCTTTTGTCCGGATGGTATCAGATCTTTGATTACTGCTGCTATTCTTTCAGTAATCTCCCGTGCCCATGGGCTAAGCTTGTTAAGCCCCCCGATAACAATTTAACAAGAGATCCATTGGTTATCAGTCTGTCCTTCTGCCCCCAAGATATTAATTGCCAATAGAGTTTTATAAGAGGTAACATGAAATTTATGCCTTAGTTTAAACAGCGGACTTTAATTGTCCTTAAGTGGACCTATTGTGCTTTTTCTTATTTTCTGACACATATATACTATTACAGTGGTGGATGTTCATATTAAATGTGGCTGAGGTTTCAAATAATGAGGTCATTGTGTGTGTGAGAGTAAAGACTGCTCTAAAAGACTGGTTTCAGCCATTCTTTTTGATGTGAAAGAAGACACACACATACTCCTGATATGTGTGTGTCTGTGAGCACAGACAAAGGGATAGTGGCCTTAAAGGCAGAGGAGTTAAAATGGCATGTTTTAGAAAAATGTTTATCTGAGAGGCTGTATCAAGGCCAAGAGTAACATTAATAAGGGTTATCTTGAGCTGTGAATCAATATGTAAGGGATGTCATGATACCAGAAATTTAGTAGTCAGTAGCAATACAAGTAGAATTACATGATTCTCAATGCCCATTTTGATACCAAAGCAAAATAATTATCCCTTGTACTTAAACATAAACCTTTTTTTAAATGAAAAAGTCATTTTAAATGTCTGACATGGTGGTGGGAGACCATTTATCTAAAATGTTAACGTTATATTTTGTTGACAAGACAACAGGACGCAGACTGAAATGTTGGGATGGTTGTTGAGTAGCCTACTAATATTGCTACGAGATATAAAGTTAGTTACATTATGTTAGCTTGAGCATTTATATAATGTTGCAAACATTTTAGCCTGTGCCCAGAAAGTTGATTCTGTTCTCTTGACGTAGCGTTTTCAGTGGGAGAAACGTTTCATTGCTCATCCAAGTGACTTCTTCAGTCTCAGCTTCCCCAACCTTATAAACAGTACATTTGCATAATGACCAAAACTAGAACCACTGACTAACAATGGGCTGTGAGGTCAGTTTCATGATCATTAATATGCAAATTGTAATGATCATGAAACTGACCTCACAACCCATTGTTAGTCAATGGTTCTAGTTTCGGTCATTATGCAAATGTACTGTTTATAAGGTTAGGGAAACCTGCAGTTAGCTGAGACTGAAGAAGTCACTTGGATGAGTGATGAAACGTTTCTCCCACTGAAAATGTTACGTCCAGAGAACAGAATCAACCTTCTGGGAATTCCTTGCCTGGATGATTGAGCATGCATCAAGACGTTTTAGCCTATGAAACAGTTGATTTCACAACTCATTAGCTAAGGACTTGTGATTGAAAACTCGTTAGCCAGTGAGCATGTGGTTTCATACCACAGATAATCCTCCATTTTGAAACATGGTATGACCAAGATATATAAAGCAGACTTACTGTTTTATTCAATTTGACCCAAAACGAGTGACTGAGCCCATAAACTCAGCAAGAAAGTGTTTACAGAGCTCAAGTCAGAAAGCTGTTTTCCTATAGACTTCTATAGAACTGAAAGTCTTTTCGCAAACACAATTATTGCCCTCTGGTGGCCTTCAGATAGAATGCATGTTTTTAGGAACCTCCACATTGGTTTCATTTTTGAAGCTACATGTTTTATAAGGTCTCCTTCTTCTTCTTCAGCATGTGAAGACAGACTTAGACATATGCTGCCCCTTCAGTTCTGGAAGAATTGCAGCCTCAGTACATATGCTGCCTACAGTATTAAAAAATACAAGTACCATCACTTTTCAGAATTTTGGTATTGAAAGATAACGCAGGTATTGGTTCTGGTGACAACCCTAATAATATGGAGCTGGAAACGAGTAAAATAGTAAAATATGCCTCTTCCTTAACAAGAAAATCCAAAGTACTCTAACTTCAAATATTAAAAAGCCAGTTTTAAATGAGATCCTAACATCATTCTCTCTCCTTCTGCCATTATAGCAATGAAATAATTAAAAGATGACTGTTAGATTTTTTTTCTTGCCACAAGTCACTTAACTAAGCTATTCGTGGAAACATGGTGTAAAAATGTATGTCATTATTGAATCACATTACATGTCACTGCATCAATTTCTACTGGAAATGGCTGGATCAAGTTGTATTGACCTGTTAGCTATTTATAAGTGTATATAGATGTATGCTCTTTATGCGCTAACATGTGAATTGAATCGTCTCAGTGGGTGATACATTCCTCTCATCAGTAGTTCTCAACCATGTGGCCCTAAAGCTGCATGCTTTTTTCCCACCTTCCACCTACACATCTCTACACCTGGTGATTTTACTGATAGTTACCCCTCTTAATGCTGCTAATGCATGAAGCATCCTCTAATCTGTACAATTCTCTATTTATTGTACACAGGTCTGCTTGTGCCTGCAGTGGAGCAGAAAGAATTGCTGCTAATTAAAAGAATCTAAGTTGCTAATGTAAACTACATAGTCTGAAGATAAGTATTTAAATTTGCAAGCAGTCTGCCAGAACAGTGCTATAACTGACATACCAAAATCCCTTTGCCTTTGATTGTCATTTGGCATATTTATTCATAGAATCATCAATCAGACATTTTGAAAATGTCACAGACAGGCGTTCACTCTTTTGCATAATTACTTGCATGGTCAACAGCTAAGGCAACACATTTATGGTAATGCCGGTGATACACCATACAGAGTTTGAATCTTCAAGCAGTACCAAGCTATTAGACAATGTTTAGCCACCAGTTGTTTTGACTCCACATTCACTGTAATCTACATAGAGATATTTGAGGAGAAAGTGCCAACTGTCAGGTATAAGAGTGTTTGAGAAGAGCTGGAAAAGGAGTGTAAACATACAGCTCAGCAACCAAAGACTTTCAATAGCACTGGAAAACCAAATGCTTATAGTAATTAAAAATGTACTAAATTAACTAACTTCCTTTTGAGGTAATGCAGTCATCATGTTTGGTTAAGGCCTAAGTCACAGAGGCCTAGAGACGAGACAATGATCCCTGGCAGCCTCTGGTTGCTAGGGAAAAATGTGTATTACCCAATTGGTTGGCGAGTGGTTGCTGAAGGTTGATGGCTGTCGCTGGGCAAAAATCAGTCACAAAGAGGGTGCTGCACCACAAACCTCCTTATGATTGCTTTGGTTGCTAGCAGGTTGCCCATAGTTTGTATGCAAGATGCTGACTTGTCTGCAAAGACTTATTAACTAACCACTGAGGGGTATTGAAACTGGAGTGCAACACTAACCGGAGTTTAATCCAGTTTGCATCATACTCTTCACAGTTTCAAAACTGCTTATTGAGTAGTTGGCAAGTGTTTGCTGACATGTCAGCACCTTCCATACAAACTAAAGGTGACCCTGGCAATCTGCTAGCAACCAAAGCAATCGCAAGGATTTTTCATGCAGCATCGTATACCTATATGCAACAGATTTTACCTAGTGATTACCCTGGTTACCAGGGGGTCACTGACCAGTGTTTAGGCCTGAGTGACTGAGATTTTAGCAGCCAATTTCACAGTGACTGCCAGCAACCTCCAGCAACCACTCGCAACTGGTCAGAGAATACTCCATTTTCCCTAGCGAGGGGTGGTCGCCAACTGGTCTCTAGGCCTGTGTGACTGGGGCCTAACTCCAACTGTTTCACAGATTATGTAATCCCCATTTAAGAATATATTTTCACTGTTCTTATTTTTATTGTGTGAGTCTGCTATAATCTGCATTTGTTTAATTAATATTGTAACATCCAGAGTGGAACAATAAGGAGGTGAATGTGGTGTTGGTTCAGAAAACAAAAAATTAATGTCTGTAGGTTGCAGACTGTAAAGGATTTGCTTACTGGTAAAACTCTGGGACTGTGTATAAAGGCATATTTTTACTACAGTCTTCATTTTAAATGGAGGTAGACATCTTCAAACTAAAGCTGAAAGTCAACATTTTGCACTCACATTAACTGCATTTTGTCTGTTTTAATGTGCTAATTTGCAGAGTTACAGCAACAATTCATAGAGGTTTTAACAACCATGGCTGTGCTATAAGGTCTCGGTATATTGGCTGCGTGCTGAGCTCAGTATGTACAGGTGCATGTAGGTCAAGTCCTAAACAGCTGGAGCATCTCTTACTCATACGGTCACATTGTATTTTTGGCCTTGTACAGCAGGAGACAAACAGACCTGTACATTAGTGTTTGCCTTTCATCTCTGTAACCATAGATTTCAAATCTAAAATTGAACTAAAAAATAAACATACTCAAATAAACATACATTTTTATACTCTTATGATCTCCTATTAACAACATAAAACTTAGACTCTTGTGGCCTTGTTGCTTTTAACTAGTATTTAATGCTATATTAACCTTCCCTTGTTATTAAGGTACATGAATTTCTCAAGCTTGAAAACTGTGATTCCCTCTTCTACACTCAGACTTTCATTTGTTTCTGTGAGGTTTTTACATCTTAAAATGCCATCCTTAACTTTGGAAGGCAGCTGGCCTGGAGAGTCTTCCAAACACGATGACAGTCATTTTCTAGTTAAGCTTTTAGTTGCCAGGTTGGTATGCAACTTCCATACTTAATCTGTATGTGTCTATCCTTAATATTAAACGGGACATTTTGAATATATATACAGTATATATATATATATTTTTTTTTTGAGTCCGTACATTGTAACATGAAGTCACTTTTATTGTAAAACCAATGTCTAATCACTATCAATAGCTGCACCTGCTGATAGGGACAGAAAAATACTACATTAGACGGTAACCTTGGATTAAATGATTAACAAAATGAAGCCCTCTTACATCACCACCCTTTTTAATATAAGTAAGCGTATCAAAGTTAACAGCGCCTGGGTCAACCATTAAAGCTTTCGTTTCCTTCAAGAGCAAAGGAAAGGTGGAGACTGCTGATAAGAATAGTAGAATGGCTTAGAAATTACATGCTTTATATTAAAATCCCTTTTTCTTTCAGAAAGTACTGCTGCCACTTGTGGACCTCAGATGAACCTTTTGCAGTGAGATAATGAATAAAATTGCTTCACTGGGTTATAAATGTTGACAACTTAAAGCATAGGTAGCAGGCGGCATTTTATGTATTGTTTTAGGTTGCTTATTCTTCTTGGGGTTAATCCAATTAAGATTAAAAAGTGAAGATTTATTCAGGGAGTGATGGCAGCCTCAGGTTCAAACAGAGAACCAAAATATGTGGTTGAATAAATTCATAAAAAGCACATGACAGAAAAAAGGCCCAAGAAAAATATTCAAGGGCAGAAAGTGATTTGAGATTGAAGAAAAGTGAGGCAGTCCAAAAGTCAAGCAAAAAGTTTTTATTAAGCAGAGAATCTCTAAATTGCTATTGGGAAGAAACTTAATAGAAGAGGAACAGGACTATTTGGAGATTTCTGCATTTCACTTGGACATAGAGATATATTGCAGACAGCACCTGATAACACTGCCAGATATAGGGTGGCATTAATGTTGACATGCTGCCAGGTACATTATTGACCTCTGGGAAAAGAAGTTTGTGTTTCACAGCTAAAAATACATCATGGATTAAGGTACATCTTGTATATTATTGGTGCTTTGGTTTTGCATTGAGTTGGTGATGGGAGACCAAAAGTCTGAGGCCTAGTCAGTGACAAAGGTGTTTTTGTCATTTCTTAAAGCAGCACACTATCTTCTGTTGGAGTACCCTAACCTCAAGTACCCTGATGAACAATGTATGTGCTGCATGTGATGATATGAATGTATGTGGAGATTTAATTTATTTCGAACTGTGGGAGATTACCGCAACAGTTGGCGTAAAATGCAATGAAGCACACCTGGCCATATATACCCACCTGTCAGTGCGTAATGCATCCAAGTTTTATTCCTGGAGATAGAACAATCTGTAAAACTTGAGCTGAAAATATTACAAACTGCTTTTGGTATTTCTTTCTCTAAAATGTGGTTTCTGAAATAGGTACAGGACATGGACCATCTGGGTTACCAACAAAAGAAATCAGTTCTACCTAAACCTGTATCGTATCTTTTCACAAAATTTCATTAATATCCACGATTGGCATTCCATCAGGGCAAGCAGGACAGGCAGTGCTTATCTAGTGAAATCTAAAAATAGACATTATTTAAACCATATCAAAGTGAAAGTGAGCTCTCGTCTTTCATCTCAAACAGTGTTCTGTCATAAAGCTTCTCACCTGTTTGCATCCATGCTTTAAATTACTGCCATCTTGTGAACACAGCTGGCTATTGTCTCTGGAAGCAGGCTTAACTCCGCTTGCCTGTGATTCCACTGAAATCTGTAGCTTCTGTAGCATTAGCAAGTAAACAAGCCCTCTGTAATTTATCATCCTAACAGATAAGTTTCCTCTTACTAACCACCTTGGCCAACATGTGTAATGTAGAGGAGTTAGAGTGCAATGTGAAAAAGTTTTTAATAAGTCCTTTAGTGCATTAGCAATGAAAGTTTTGATGATGGAGAGCAGACCTCAAATCCTGTCATGTCCAGTTTAATAAAACAGACAAGTTGAACAGGTGCAGGCTCAGCGAGCATTTTCGGATTAACATCTATGAAAAATTGTTTGGTTGACCAAATGCACAAAGTTTAACCAACAGTATTAGTAAATACCAAAATAATTTTTTTATGTTTCTGTATTGGTTAATCCACCAGTATGCGCAAGCTCTGTAATTGAACTTATATTTTTAATGCTAAAGTATCATTTTTGTTGTTATCCATGAATTTTCAAATTTACTGTTATACAAGAAAACAGAAAAAAAAATAGTAAAGTACATTATTGCTTTTTGATTAAGATGCCAAATGACAGTTATTTACTTGCATTCCTGAACAGAAAAATTCGTTTTAGTGGTTGAATGTTATGCTTAATTAATTTCTGACTTCTCAGAGAAGTCCAGTGTGCCAGCTCAAATTTGGGTATAAAAACATGAATTCAGTTTGAAATTCATCACTCCTGTTTAAAAGGGTAAAACACTGAGAACTCACTGAAAAGGAAAGAGTCCACATTAAAGCACTTCGTGATCCTGGATGGTCTTTCACGTTTTTATGACAGGTGGTCTAATAAATTTGTTACGCAGCCACTACAAACATGATTTTATAGTATGTAAATTTATAGTATATTATGTATTACTATAGATTAAACAGAATATAAAGTATTTAAAATGAGTGCAAGCTTAAACATCTGCAGCAGTAATATTAATCAATTTAAAACTGATGGGGAATATTTTATGTATAACTTTATATACAATTTGCCAATAATACAGTTTCATGCGTAGTGAGGTGCTTCCATGCTGTCTTATTGCTACTTTTTACTAAAGGAATTGTTCTAAGGAATGGTTCTAAAAAATTCTTCCATAACTCGTCATTATCAGCTGATAGTAAATATTTGGATCATGATAACTATAGAAGTAATAATAGCTTACAATTTTTCATCCAGGAAGGACATCCAGGAAGAGTGCAGACTGTGGTCCAATTTGTCTTGTTAAACAGTAGGGGATGACTGAAATCTACTTGCTCGGTAATCATTGAACATATTTCCACACTAAATGCTAGAGTTCCTAGTTTACCTGGTATAGTTCATAAAATGTACTAAACTAAAAGCATGAATGCCCCTGACATCAAGCATAGCTCAGGCATCTGACTTATATCTGAGATATTTAATAGATGTTGGATGGACCATAGAATCTTGGGTTTAGACGTTCAAAGATGGCAGTATTCATTTTTCAGCTTGTTTTGTTGAATGTCATGTAGAACCTGTATAATTACGAAAATAGGCTTTGAATCTTAATATTGACATGAAGTCTATATCAGTCCAGTTTATAATCACAAACTATATGGCTCAAACCATCTTAACAAGCTTTCAGTGTGCTCAACAGACCTCTTTAGATCCAAATGTTGAAAACTTACTCTTTGTAGTCCATGCTGACCTGAAGTAAGTCATATATGTGGCATACTGAGGGCACCTATATCACTGTGTACCTCAGCATAGAGTGACATGACTTTTATCTTACATAAGAGAGGCCTCGTCATATTTCCGGGCTTTTTGTATTCAAGGTTAAAACCGTCTGTTTTCAACTCCTCGTGTTTCCCAGGTAACACTGGGGAATCTGACTAATACCCAGATCAAAGTCACTGCTATTTCATAGTTATCACAAGATTCTTCTGTAATGAAAATGGAGACCTCACTATATTGAGGCACACAACAGTCTAACTAAAATAAGAGCCTGCAAAGCCTAAATAAGCTATTTTCTAGCTCTATAGGGGAGGTATTACATAAATTACTTATTTATGTTCCTTCATCTCTTATTTTTTGTACCTTAGCATCCTCCTACATACTATGACATTATGTAAATAAAGTTGTTAAGCCTCAAGCTGCTTATATGCTGCCTTGGGCCGATGTCTTATTCTCACACAAGTGTCAGCATCGCCTCATTTCTAGCCTGTGTTTCCTTCCCCGGAGTTTAAAATGTTCCCTGCAACTGCTCACCTCACCTGTAGGCATCTTCAGCCTGGCCTTTGAAGCATTGTTCAGGTGCCCTTTGGTCCTCCTTCACAAAAACACTTCCAGCACAAAGCCTGAGGACAAGTCAAAGGTCAGGAACTCGGGAAGAGACAACTCTCAGTGGTTAGCACATGATAAAATTCATATATATATATATATATATATATATATATATATATATCTTCTTTTTTATCTGAGAGTTTAAAACCCCTTTGTACTTGCTTGACCCATCTTGCAAACATTTTTGTTTCAGTTTTTAACAGTAGTAAACCTTAACTAAAAAGTAAATGATCTATTCTTTGGTAGTTATTGTTGCAGCATTTCATAATTTACATTTGCAGTACATTTATACAGCTCACACTTACTGTATATAAAGGATGACAACAATTGTCACATTTAACTGTAAAATTGTGTTATTATGCCCGGGCATGCAAAGGAATGACCAATACACTCCATGTTATTAAATCAGCTCTGCAATGCAATGTCTGATTGAGGCAGGTTCATGTGAGGTCATGCATTTTAAAAACTCAAATCAGGTCCTTGTGAGGAGTACTGACTGTTCCAACTCCACTGGAGCCCAACAGGTTCCCTGAGGGGACCTCAGAAAACAAAATTTGGTGAGCGAAAGGTCTGCGCTTCATTTTGGCACATGGACACATCACACTTCACTGTGTGTGAAATGCTGAGTTAAAAGTATGGTTGGCTTGTTGGAGAGGGCCAAAAGACTAGAGAGAAATGCCGTGAGCAATTAAGAAACTCTGAGTCAGAGCGTGCTATTTCTGCTCCCCTTTTTCACAGAATAGTCGTTAGTCAATACCCTCATGGTGTGAAAACAGAAAGATAAATGGCCAAATAGTTAGACAGACAGACCTCTTTCCTTCACCTTCATGATAATAATTAATGAAATATTCCTGAAATTGGAATTGTACAACACAGGATAATAAGTCTGCTTGCATGAATGCATGTGCACATGTTTACATAGCAAACTTTGACATAATTTCTCTGCTCTGGTGATTTCCCCCCTTACATTGCCTGTCAAGATCATTTCCTGTTAAAATTAATCTAGTCATTTGTGCAACATTTTCCATTCTCTGTTAATATTTTTAGCTCCTTTTTAAAATCTCACATCCTGTTATGTCAGTGATTCCAGGAATGAAGGGGTGGAGGAGTGAATTTGAATATGACATATGGATGTGAATATTAATGTAGTGTAAATGCGCTCTGGATATGATTTAAATCTTTTGGAGAATTCTGCTGTCTAAGGTTTTTGACATTCCGGAACCACTGGTGCATTCTCAGTTAAAAACTCAGGGCAGAGCATCACCCTCGCAAACTTATCAGTTTAGGGAGGTGGTGTTCTGGTATACTTCTGTGGAAAAAAAAGAAATATAAAAATCCCTGAATAATGATTTTAAAGATCTATAACTAATTGCCTGTAAGTCATTTTTTATACAAAGTTGTTTAAAAAGAGAGTATTATTTTTTTTATAAACACAGTGCACTGTATATAACTATTTTTTTAACCTGAAGCCTACTTTTTACTTAAACTTTTAAAAAGTGATATAGAAATATACTTAATTTATTTATTTTGTCTAAAATCATAAAGAAAAAAAAGAAAAGATTAGCTGCTGATTCGTAATGTCTCATTAATAAGCTAATTGGTATGTATACTCACATCTAGAAACTCTTTATAAGATACTTGATTATTAACAAGTAACTTATCTTAGCTTTGGTAAATTTAGTGATGACTAACTGGACTTTGGACTAACTTTGTTAAATTACATCCAGTTTGTAAATCTGTGTAAATCTCATCACATGTACTTAGTAAACCCTATCCATCTGTACATGGATTAGGCCATATTCAATTCAATTCAATTTTATTTATATAGCGCCAAATCACAACAACAGTCGCCTCAAGGCGCTTTATATTTTAGGGTAAAGACCCTACAATATTAGACAGAAAACCCCAACAATCAGACGACCCCCTATGAGCAAGCACTTGGCAACAGTGGGAAGGAAAAACTCCCTTTTAACAGGAAGAAACCTCTGGCAGAACCAGGCTCAGGGAGGGGCAGCCATCTGCCGCGACCGGTTGGGGATGAGGAGAAACAGAAGAGAGCAGAGGGAGACAGGACAAAAAAGGCACACCTGTGGGAGAGAGACAGGGTTAATAATAGCTAATGATTAAATGCAAATGGTGT
>VUQI01029824.1:24644-36403 GCA_015106735.1 Paratilapia polleni | reverse complement strand
ATTTTTTTTTTTTTTTTTTTTTTTTCTTAATTGATTGATGTGCTGATTCCTGTCACCTACCTTTCAGACCTCCTCCTGGCTCTCCTAAAAATTGGAGTGAATGTCCTCACTACAGCGCCAAGACTCCAAACGAGTGCTTTTTTGATTGGAAGAACACCTTGATCTGGACATATTACAATGTCCAGCTCCGTTCCAGGGATCAAAGCATCCTCTATGACGAGAGAAGCTTCTTTGTTGAAGACATCGGTGAGTTTACTGCCTCACTGTACACCTTAAATTTTTCACATTAAAGAAAGCTATTAAAAATATAAATGTACAGTTGTGAGGTTTTCACACATTACACTGTTACCACTTCTAGCTATCATAACTTCATAAGTACAGGAGATGGCTAAACTGCCACCAGATCAATTTTACACTCACTCCAAATGTCAGCACATAAAGCTGAGTTCTCAGTTTTCTTAAAAGCGATTTTTTTTTTTTTCTCTAACCAACTTTGAGCATCAGTATCATGGGATACATCAGTTTCAACAGCAAAACCGCACCAATTTAATTTCTAATGTTTAATGACGTAGAGGAACCGAAACAAGCACTGGTACCCTGGATGTTTCATCCATTTCTGATAATTCAGAAAACTTCAAAAAGTGCATTGTGGGTCAATTTTCAAAGGCACTAAGGGTGTTGTTTTCATATACTACAAGTTGTAGAATATGAAAAGTCTCCTTTCTACCTACATTTTGATACCAGGCTCGTCTTCTAGCTGTGATTCCTTAGTGTGTTAGGTCGGAAGCATCCACTCATTTTTCATAAGTGACTTTTGTGTCCTAAGTAATGTTATGGTGGCTGCTTTTGACAGAAAGGCAGAGTACAGCAGCAACACTCCTGCTACATCAAAAAGAGAAATCTTGCATAAATAAAGTATATCTTATCTTACTCCAGTCCACAGCCCATATAATTGCAGCACATGTTTCTACCAATGCAAATGGTTCAAGAAACAAAAGGAGAATAATACTGTGGGGTCTTTACCCTAAAGTATAAAGCACCTTGAGGCAACTGTTGTGATTTGGCCCCCTATAAATAAAATTGAACTGAAACCAAATTTTCTGCAGTGTGTTCTGCGCTTGGATTAAAACAGCATGAACCTTATTAAGGGTTCTTAAAGGCTGTTACAGCAAAATGAGTGGAAAGTATGTTTTTAGCAATTGAAAACATGGCTCATATTGTTCAGCATAGTTTGAAAGTCAGGGATGGGGAGAGTGAGATTGCACCCAAAGTGAAAACCCATATTTAACCTGAATCCCATTTTCAGGATGTAACAAATCCTGACTCTTTTGTTGGGAATGGCCTTAAGGAACTTACAAGTCAGCTTCTGTTCTAGTAGTGTCAGTCTTTTTGAAAAGCCTATGCAAGTATACATAACTTTTCCCATGAGTCTTAACATTTGCACGCTGTTCAAGCTTCATAGGTGCTGCCGAACAAATAGGACCAGGGAATTTTAGCAGAACTACACTGGCTTCCAGTAGCCTTCAACATTGATTTTAAAATACTCTTACTAGTATATAGTCTTAAATGGTCTTGGAACATGTAACATTTCTGACAGTCCATCACTTTACGTCATCTTGCACTATGACATCCTCCATTCCCAAATTGTTACACTTCCAATATTCCTCAAAAAGAAAAACGGAGGATGCATCTTTTGCCAAACTTTGGAATAAACTGCCTCAAAAACGTAGAGAAGCAAACTCTTGATAATTTCAAGAAATTCTTAAAGACACCCTTCTGTAATCTTGCATTTAACTAGTTTTTTTTTTACTTAATAATGATAATATCTTTATAGAAAACATCATGAATCTAATTAGAGCAAACAGTAGTGCTTTTCATAGTACTAGTGTACAGGTGTACTAACTGATAGCTTCAGCCACATTTTGTAAAATAGGTAGATACACAGCACAAAAGCACATTTTCTTCATCAGTGTAATTTCTCATATTAGCCTCCTGCATCTATTATTTCCAAGTTTTTTTTGCTTCTCCATATCTCTTGCTGTCTGTCTCTCTCCTTTTCTCTCTTTGTCTCAGCTCTACAGGTTTTTTTAATATTTTATTTATGAAGGATTTATCAGCAGGCTGATATTATCGACTGATATTAGCCGTTTGCCATCTATTGGTATCAGCACTTATAACAGCCAGTAAATGAAAATTTAAAAAGTAAAGATGAAACAGGAGAAACACCCTTCAACCATGTTATGAGTTTTGAAGTTGTAAATTTTGTCCACCAGAGGGCACTCTGCAACTTCCCTGTGGGCAACACATATTTGGAATGCCACAAACACAACAAGCAGCTGAGCCTGCAGAGCGTAAATAAGTAAATAAATAATGACACATAACAAATGTTATGGAAATCTGTTTATGTTTCATGTATCTGAAAAAAAAAATCCAATATTCCGATATACTTGAATATTTTTAAATCACCAAATATGAGTATCAGCATCGGTCTTAAAAATCCTGTATCAGCTGTCTTACAGCTTTTCCTCTACTGCCTCTTGCTGATCAAAGTTTTCACTTATTTTGTGAAATATCACAACCTTTAGTTATTATCTTTATAGAAATATCTTGATAAACACTGAATGTAACACCAGACATTCATGGCCTCCCAGAGAGGATGAATGACTTTCAGTGTAATTTTTCCTTTTATACTGTTTAGTCTAGGGCTGTTTTTCATGGCGATATCTACAGTTGTGTGCTTCCAACTTTGTGCCAACCGATTCGGCAAAAACCCTTTCCTGTTTCAACATGATTGAACCTGAGCACTGATGGTGAGCCAAGCCATGAGTGGGGGACTGGACTAATTCTCTTGGGCTGAATGGGAGTAAACACTTGTCAGGTTTCATAATCTCATTTCAGGATGGCTTAAAACCAAAAAAAAAGAAGAGACTATTACAGCAGCAGATTTATTCCAATTGCTTTGTAATGACAAGTTCAGCAATCACATATACAGTGCCTTGAAAAAGTATTCATACCCCTTTTCCACAGTTTGTCACGTTATAACCACAAATTTAAATGTATTTTATTGGGATTTAATGTGATAGACCAACACAAAGTAGTGCATAATTGTGAAGTGGAAGGAAAATGATACATGGTGTTAAAAATCATTTACAAATAAAAATCAGAAAAGTGTGGCATGCATTAGTATTCAGCCCCCTTTACTCTGATACCCCTCACGGAGCACTGTTCAATCCAACATCTGAAAATTGAAAGAGAATGGCACAACTGCAAACCTACCAATACATGGCAGTCCACCTAAACTGACAGGCCAGGCAAGGAGAGCATTAATCAGAGAAGCAGCCAAGAGGCCCATGGTAACTGGAGGAGCTGCAGAGATCCACAGCTCAGGTGGGAGAATCTGTCCACAGGGCAACTATTAGTTGTGTACTCCACAAATCTGGCTTTTATGGAAGAGTGGCAAGAAGCCATGTAGGGGACACAGCAAACATGTGGAAGAAGGTACTCTGGTCAGATGAGACCAAAAGTGAACTTTTTGGCCTACATGCAAAACGCTGTGTGTGCCAGAAACCTAACACTATACATCAACCTGAACACGCCATCTCCACCGTGAAACGTGGTGGTGGCAGCAGCATGCTGTGAGGATGCTTTTCTTCAGCAGGGACAGGGAAGCTGGTCAGAGTTGATGAGAACATGGATGGAGCTAAATACAGGGCAATCCTGGAAGAAAACCTGTTAGAGGCTGCAAAAGACTGGCGGAGGTTCACCTTCCAGCAGGACAGCGACCCTAAACATGCAGCCAGAGCTACAATGGAATGGTTTAGATCAAAGCATATTCATGTGTTAGAATGGCCCAGTCAAAGTCCAGACCTAAATCCTACTGAGAATCTGTGGCAAGGCTTGAAAATTGCTGTTCACAGTTCTGACTGAACTGGAGCTATTTTGCAAAGAAGAATGGGCAAAAATTACAGTCTCTAGATGTGCAAAGCTGGTAGAGACATACCCCAAAAGACTTGCAGCTGTAATTGCAGCAAAAGGTGCTTCAACAAAGTATTGACTCGGGGGGGCTGAATACTAATGCACGCCACACTTCTCAGATTTTTTTTTTTTTTTTAAGAATAATGAACACCATGTATCATTTTCCTTCCACTTCACAATTATGCGCCACTTTGTGTTGGTCTGTCACATAAAATCCATTTAAGTTTGTGGTTGTAACGTGACAAATGTGGAAATGTTCAAGGGGTATGAATACTTTTTCAAGGTACTGTCGATGTAATGTTCTGTTGTCTGCTCGCTTTTATATATGAAGTGAAAGAGACAGTCAAGGACAGGGATCTTGATGTCTGTTGTTACTCAGCAGATTAATTAATTCAGTCCAGTGAAGGACTTCCTGACTCCAGCCCTCTTTATGATGAAAAAGTGATCTAATATTACTCTGTGTTCTGCAGTGCAACCGGATCCTCCTGTTAGCCTGAACTGGACGCTGCTGAATGCGAGTTTGACCGGCACTCTCTATGACATAATGTTGAGCTGGAAACCTCCACAGTCTGCAGATGTGGAGATGGGCTGGATGACGCTGCTGTATGAAGTTCAGCACCGCAGCGTCAACTCTGATGTGTGGGAAGCGGTGGGTGTCTCATGAATGTAATATATATGTTGGCTGATTTTAATAATACCTTTATATTTTTGTTAAAAGATGAATCAAATAGTTCTTAGAGAAGACGACGCTGTTGCACTGTGTCAGGCTTATGAACCTTAATTTTTTTTCACCACAGTTTGATCCTGTGAGGAGTACATTTTGCTCCCTTTATGGGCTTCAAACTAATGTCACTTATGAGGTTCGGGTCCGGTGCAAAATGCTTGGTGGGAAAGAGTTTGGACAATTCAGCGAATCTATATTCATCCACATCACATCCAAAGGTAAACTCACTGCAGTGTTTATAAGCTGGGATAGATGGGCAGAGAGATTGCAGGTGCTGTTTTGAAGGTTTTTCAGTTTTATATTACTTTGTCTTTGTCACCTTGATTAAACCTCACAATATTTCTGCCTGAAGTTAGCTGACAACTCTCTCTAAATGATCTGCTGTCTCAAAATTTTAATAATTATTCATTAAAACTGTTTATTCCTGTAATATCAAAGTAATCATTATTGCAAATATAAAATTACTATAGAGCAGGTGCTATCAAAACGTTAAGTGACTGAGCCTATAAAAAGAATCAAACACATCTGATTTAAATTTAGCTGCCAATTTAAATTTTACCTCTCCTTTGAAATACTTAGATTTAGAAGCTATACACTGTCCTAGCACTCATGCCCTGTATGAAATGCTGTCTAGTGGTCTCCCATTCTTTAAGTGTGTCAAGCAGCATCTGCAAAGCATGCTGGATCTCTTTTTGATTGTACCTTGAACATTTTTTTGTTTGTAATCTGATTTCATGTTGTTTTATATTAGGTTTTATGTGATTTCTTTGTGTCAGTTTTTTCACCAGTTTCAAGATTCCCAGTGGTGGCTTTGCTCGTCTTCGGTGCATTGTGTTTAGTGGGCATCCTGATGTTAGTTATCATATCACAGCAAGAAAAGTAAGTATTTCACAGTCATCAGGATTTCTTTGCACAGCTGAAACTGTGTGGGCTGCTTAACTTTGAAAATCTTCCACAGTCTCTGTGTAATGCAGGGGTGTAATTCAAAGGCATTGAACACCCAAACAGTCTGTGCCTGTACCATTTATAATGAGGTCTGACATCAAGCTTGTTTACTGTTTTCTATTTTCTTCCATGCACTGTGTGAAATGTAACATTCTTCTCTTATTTGTTCCTCAAGATTGATGGTTATTCTTTTGCCTCCTGTTCCCGGACCCAAAATTAAAGGAATTGACCCTGAATTGCTCAAGGTACCCACCCCATTCCCTCATGTTAGCATGTGCTTTACCAGCAGAGTGACATTTGCCTGTCCATGTGGAATAGATGGAGCACAAGCTAATCTAAACAAGCAAATCTAGGTATGAGCTGTGACAGTTGTCATTTAGCAAGCATTATCTCACTTAATTCCTGATATGGTACAATGCTGGGACATTGGTTTGTTTTGTAATTAACCTATCTGTTGTGAATCCAAGCTCCATATATGAACTTCCTTAAAGTGCAGTACCATTGACAGCTGCTGGCTCAGCTTTCTCTCTGTTATTACTAATGTTTACTTATGTTTTTCAAAAATGTATTTTGGTCTTAATTAATAAGATCAGGCCTGCAAATAAAAGTAGTTACTGTCCTGCTAAAAAGATCTGAATGCTTATGAAAACCTTGATGTCAGCTGTTCGACCACAGTACCTGAGCCTCATACTGACACTGAGGGGCTATTAAATGACAGTTGGCTCACCTGCTGCACTTCCCAGCCCCTGAACTCACCCCGTCTCCTAATTTTGGAGGAGTTGTTTAACAAAAAAACACAGACATGCAATTCTACTGTTTGTGGTTAAGCAGAGTTGCCAAATCTCATGCACTGACCATGAGACTTACTCAACTTACACGTTTTCTCTCGTGCAGTGTACAAATAAAATGATCACTGATAACATTCAAAAAGAGGATACAGGCAGGGCATGGATAAATGATTCAAGTTTTCCAGAACTTGGGTTCTGGCTTTTTTGTTTTTTGGCCCTCATTCCTGTCAGTTATGATAAAGGTGTACTCACCAATGACCTAACTTGTAAGCGCTCCTGAAATGTTGGTAATAATTAGGACAGAGGTTTCTATGTTTTATATATGGTTCATCTTAGTTTTCTCTTACAAATAAATTTGAGTAAAATTGAGGTTTTTTATAACCTGTCTAATCATTTGTGTTTTTGATTGGTTTGACTTATTTTTGGAGAGGTTATATAAACCCCAGATCTCATTAAATAACTTGTTACATACAATAATTTATTTTTTAAATGATTCTACAGGATAAAGACACGTCATAAAGTGTAATGATGGCCTCTGAGTGTATCAATATATTTTCTTTCTCACAGAGTGGGAAGCTTCGGGAGTTGACATCAATCCTGGGTGGTCCTACTGATTTGAGGCCAGAGCTGTACAACAACGACCCCTGGGTGGAATTCATTGATCTGGACATTGAAGAGCAGAACGACAGACTGACAGACCTGGACACGGACTGTCTCATGAACCACCCCCTGTCTTCCAACTGCTCTCCACTCTCAATTGGCTTCAGAGATGATGACTCAGGCCGTGCTAGCTGCTGTGAACCAGATCTCCCCAGTGACCCAGAACCATCACCTTTCCATCCTGTCTTCCCAAACCTGGCCCTCAAGGAGGAGACGTCATGTGCAGCAACCTCTGAGCCAAGTTCTCTAGTCCAGAGCTCCAACACTGGGGACCTCCCTTTAGTCGTTCCAGGCAGAGAGGCGCTGTACACCCAGGTGAGTGAGGTGAGGTCATCTGGCAAGGTGCTGCTCTTACCGGAGGAGCAGACAGAGGTGGAGAAAATCCCTAGCAAAGGCAAAGAAGAAGACGTTATGCTAGCGAAAAAGAAGAAAGAGTTTCACCTCCTTGTGATGAATGCAGATCACAGAGACTACACCTCAGAGCTCAACACTGAACCCTGCCAAGCATCCCCGTCACTTCACCACGAATCAGATACCACCCCCATGCCCCCGCTAACCCCTGCTCCTGTCTACACTGTGGTAGAGGGTGTTGGCAGACAGAACAGCCTCTTACTGTCACCAAACTCAGCACCAGTCCCACAGCTGATAATCCCAAAGAACATGCCGACACCAGACGGCTACCTGACCCCAGAACTTTTGGGAAACATCACACCATAAACCAGTGGTGAAGAGTGCAAAATCAAAAAGTGAAGGTTAACTGTTAAGCATCTCAGGCTAAAGTGGTTAGCCTGAGACCCTCCTCTGCATCCTTTGACAGGGCTGAAAAGTATACATGGTTGGAATATTGGTAAAGGCAATGGACAGTGTGTAGACAAAAAAATGTTTTACTCTGGTTGTGGAAAAGGGAAGCATTAAAAGGGAAAGCTCGAGCTGAAAACTGCCTCAGTATTTTATAACAGTTGAAAACCAGGTCTGCAACATTACTTTATAAGTAACTACCTTTGTTAAAGCTGTATTAATCAGTTTTTAACCACTAGGGGTCAGAATATCCCTCCAAAAGCTCACAGGCAACATATTAATGCCTTTGGAAGTCGTTTAGACTAACATGTGAGCAAACAGTTGCCCATGACACATCCAGCAAACATTTGTTTTGGTTTGTATTGATAATCTTTAGTCAAAAATTCATTCTCCTTTTATCTCCTGTGGTCTCATTTTCTTTATTGAATCTTTGCAATTCTTTTGTCATTTGGTGCTGTAAGTTAAAAGAGGCCAAAAAGGACTGTAGTTATATAATTCCCTGCAATATTTTTACTAGGAATGACAACTTTCACACTACAAGTTGTCATTTTAATCAATATTAATATTTAAAATACTGACCAATGCAGCCTTAAAAATTATTTGTACATTTTGTATATATGACAATATTTGATATATTGAAATCAGGTAATGTTTAATACCAAGTGAAACAAGTGGATGACCATGTACTCTGTTTTTTGGAATTCAATTTTTGTTTATTTTATTACATTTAGGCTTTAAGATCAACTTTGCCTCAATGCAAATATTGCTGTATCCAGTAAAGCTTTGCTTTTTACAATGCTCAGCCTATGTCAACATATGGATTGCTAAAAGAGGATAATACAGCATGCTGTATTTGTAAAAGCTTGATGTAAGATTATCATACTTTAATTTTAATGTTGTTACATGTTGTGTTCTTAAACTGTGAAAGGATTTGAGAAAGCTGAAAACTAAAATGATATAAATTGAAAGTCTTATGCTCAGTCAGTATTTGTTTTTATTGTGCATTAAGTTTTGTTTTTTTTTTAAAGTTTTTTTTTATTAATTTCTGGTTGGCTCATATGTGCACTTAATGCAAGGTAAAAGCTGAGGATATATGATCAGTGTTAAATTTGTATGGTTATTCCATTTTAACTGTTCCAATTTACTGTCAAATTTAAAAAAAATCATATTTTTGGTTTTATCTGTCTAAACTATTTTTTGTGTTTTTCAGTATACTTAAATTTGTGGAAGAAGTAAAAATACTTTTTGAAGTAAAAGAAAATATATTTTTTAAAGTTTAATAGTAAAATGTAATATAGTAATTGAAACAAATCCCACCATGTTAAATTTTTATTTTAAAGGTATGACATTTATGTGACATTTATGTGGTTTTTAAGTTCTCAAAAGCAAATAAATAATCACAAAACTGCCCAGAGAAACCCAGCTTTGCAGTTAGTTAGCAGCTAGCTTAGCACTAAAATAAGTTCCTAGTTTAATGTGTGGCTTTTGAGAAATTGTTGAAGTAGAACAATAAAATTACTACACTGATTCGCTGTTTCTCAGGCTTAAAAGATGACAAAGTTAAACTGCATTAATCTTGACAAGTTTATGGAAGAGTTTTGTCAACTAGAACAGGTAAAGTAACTTATGTTAGCCTGTTAGCAAGCTAACTCGCTAATAGCTAGCTTAATTAACTGTTATTTGCATTGTCATTTCTCAGTTTATGCCATTTTATTAGACTAATTTTAAAGAGAAATATCTATAGGTATTTATAGAGAGCCCTTTTCTTTAATAAATCCTAATCTGGCAATGTTTTAAAAAAAGTTTTTTTTAGTGTTAGCTACTTCTTTGCTTCTGTTTCCACTGTATTGTCATATTGTTTGATTTCAGCATGTTAGTGTCTGTTTACTTAAACAATAAAAGGAAACTAAATAGATTTTAAAGTGAATAAATAAAAGGGAGGTTAAAATATAAATAAACCTAAATTTGAACATCCTGTGATATGTATTAAATATAAACTCCGGTGTGTAATAAACTGTAGAGTATTTGTGCATTAGTAACTACATCCATATACATGTTTGTGGGGCTAATGTAGAATAAAATATTTTCTCTGGCCTTTACCTTTATTAAACAGAAAATAATAGCGGTTAATGGCAAAAACAGCATGTTGGAGATCATGTTGGAGGATGCCCACAGAATGGTGACATTTTATCAGACCAAGGAAAAGAGTCTGCTTGAGGGTGAGTTTTTTTTTTTTCATATTCAAAACCTGCCAAATCACTTCAGTAACAGTGGTCTTGAGAGTGGTCACCCACTGTAGCCAACCTTTACATGGAGGAAGTAGAAAGTAATGCTCTGGGCTCTTTCAAAGGGATAACACCTAACCACTGGTTCAGATATGTGGATGACACCTGGGTCAAAACCCAAGACGTAGAGGCCTTCACTGAACACATAAACTCATTGGACAAAAACATAAAGTTCACCAGGGAGGATATCAAGGAAAACAGGTTACCAACATTGAAGTTTACTGGAAACCCACACACACAGACCAGTACCTACTCTTTGATTCCCACCACCCACTGGAACACAAACTTAAGGACCCTTCACTACCTGGCAGAGAACGTTCCCTCTAAGGCAGAAGGGAAAGAAAAGGAATACATACACACAGAAAGCTCTTAAAACATGCAGTTATCCTAACTGGGCCTTCATTAAATCAACAAAGAAGCACGGGAAAGAACGTCAGACACCAACCAGGGAGGAACAGAATGACAGACAGAACAACATAGTTGTCCCTTATGTAGCAGATTTGTCAGAGAAACTCAGGAGAATTTTCTCCAAGCATAATATCCCTGTTCACTTCAGACCCAGCAACATCCTCAGACAAAAACAGGTTCATCTCAAGGACAAAACACCTAAACACAAGGTTAATAACATAGTACTGTGCAATGCAGTGAGGAGTGCTCAGACCTTTACTAAACTAAACAACCACTCCACAAACGTATGGCACAACATAGGAGAGCCACCTTAACAGCTGACACTCTTTCGAGGATGCCAGTGTTCACATTTTGGACAGAGAAAACAGACAATTTGAGAGAGGAGTAAAGAGGCCATCTACGTCCACTGTGAATGGTCATCATTGAACAGAGGTCATGGCTTATGACACCAGCTATCAGCCACTTGCAATGCAGTCTTGAGATCCCTCTCCAGGCGTTTCAACCCCCACTCACACCTTGCCTCAGGTGACCTCAATAGCTCACGTGATGGTGGGGTGGGGCAATGTCTTACAGAGGTTTCACCCTTTGGCCCCAGTGGCGGTAATGACCCACACCTTTTGTCACACCTTGGCTCATGTGACGACTCACATGATCAATAGTAGGTCAACGACCCAAGGGGACTACCCCCCCACTAGGGGTTAAATACTTGGGACTCTCCTCCAGTGATTTTAGAACAGAAGAAGCCTTTTGGATGAGAGGTGAAATGTCTTCACAAACCTAAAGATGTCCTGTTGCTTTCTTTTCAAGCTCTCAAGACTACCATTACCTGGATGACTGAGAACCTACACAGACATACTTCAGTAACACTGTTTTCTATGATTTAACATCCACGAAGTGACTGATTTGGTGTTTATATATCTCCCCCTGGTGGTGATTTTGCCAAATGACATTCATGACTGTCTTCCTTTATCCATTCAAGGAATTACAATCCTAAATTTGTCTACAGTTGCAGATGGATTGGCTGATATATTGAGGAATGTAATCAGACTCAGACCAAAAAAAAAAAAAAAAAAATATTTTTTTTTTTTTTTTTTTTTTTTTTTTTTTTTTTTTAATAATTATTTTTTTTTTTTATTTTTTTTTTTTTTTTTTTTTTTATTTTTTTTTCTTTTTTTT
>VUQI01029824.1:0-22035 GCA_015106735.1 Paratilapia polleni | reverse complement strand
TCTATGCATCTGTACATTTTTTAGGGTTTTTATTAATTTTTTTAAACACTATCTTGAAAATACGACTTTAACAACAGCGAATTCTCTCTTTGGATCATTCTTTAATTGGATAATGTTGTGTTGTTGTGTTTCAGAAGCATTTTTGGCTGCATCCTCTCAACAATGTTATGATGCAAATAGATTTGAAAATAAATGGTGTTAAAATCTCTGCATATAGGTCTTTGCATTGTCAACATTTATAGTGATTAAGGGCCACTTTGGCAAAAACATAAGTAGTTTAGAAAAGCAAACAAACATTTGTTCGGCATTTGAAAGCAGAAAGCAAACTATTGTAAGCAGTGAAGATTCTGCTCACAGTCTGTAAAATGAGTGCTGGTAGCTTTATGATGTGGAGCCTGAACCATGGAAGCTGCCATTAGTTACGTCTGCCCTTATCTACTGTGGGCTCCTTCAGCTGTTTATGATGCTTGAATACAGGAGGAGTGACTGAGTGGACTTAATGAACATCTCTCAGAGAATTGAAGTTTTTTTCTAGAGTTTGACAATTGAGAGATAGAATGAGAACTTCACGTCAGTGGGAATACTAATAATTATTTTCTCTAATTTTATTTTCTCATCTGGCTTATTGTGTGTGTGTGTTTTAGCACCTTGGTTTGGTCTTGCTGTTGCGTGTAGTTGATACTGTCTTTGTGGAAGACTTTTTTATGACCATGCTGCTGCTTAAGAAAGGAATCCTGCTTAATTGCACATTTGTCTGGATTATATCCAACATAGATGCAATGATATGATACTAACATATTTAGCTGGCTGTCAGTCTGTTGTGTTTGGCTGGTAGGCTAATCAAAATTTTTGCGGTGGTGTTGTATCTGTAAGGTTTGTGCAAACTTAAGTAAAAGCCATAAATCAATCTCTCTCCTCTTGTCATGAACAGCAGTGCAAACAGTATGCAGCAGGGTGCCAGAAATTTACAATGAATGCATTCAGTAGGCGATGCAGAAAACGAATAAATGTGTCTTCATGTATGCTTCAGTTTTGTTTCAGATTGAAACATTGCTTTTGTACAAATGTTTTAATAATTAAATTTCTTGGAGCCAAATAGTGTGTAGACATTTCCCATTTTTTGCAACACAATGCTTCAGGTTTGTTGCCAAGGCTGCTGCTATTCCAACAGAAGACAGATTAGAGAACTGATCAGTCTATTGGTTTTTTGGCACAGAGAATATTCACAAATAAAATAATTTTCTCTTTGATTTTGCCAAAAAGTAAATTGATTCCACACCCGCTTTACTATAGGATAGTATCAGACCTGGATTACTTCTTGATGAGTAGCCTATCACGTTAAAAATGTCAAGGTTAAAGTTTAAGAGCTCATTGATATAATATTGTAGGGTCTTTACCCTAAAATATAAAGCGTCTTGAGGCGACTGTTGTTGTGATTTGGCGCTATATAAATAAAATTGAATTGAATTGAGTGGTACAACATAACAAATAAAGTATTAACTATTAAATATATTACATTTTCAGGATAATGTTGTTTCTGCATACCATTCTTGCCTTATTTGCAGCACCAGCGCTTTGTTTTGCTGCAAGCCTGGCTATGCCAACTTGCTTTTTGGTACGCTCTCTTGCCAGGTAGAAAACAAGTGAAGCTATGCTTTGGTTTATCTTTAGAGTTTGGTTACAGCACTCTTTGAATTATTTATGATGATGATAATAAAACATAATGATAGCTGTATAAATGTTCCTCTACTAACAGATATAGTAAACCTACACCTGAGGGAGCTGTGAATCAAGCTCAGTATAAACATGTCTAGGCCATGTTGAATAATAAGTGAAAACACCTGAGGGCTGCGGGCTTGTAGGGGCATGGCAAATCCCTTCTTATTAAGATTTAAAAGCCTTAAAACTTTGCTCAGCAGTAATTTCAACTCTTTTATGGGGCCTATGTTGTTATCAGGTTGGAGAGGCTGAAGTTCAGCGGCTGGTCAGAGAAATGAGAAAAGAAGAAGAGAGACACAAGGGGGAGCTAGAGGATCTAAGACAGCAGTTCCAGAGGGAGGTGGAGGACACCCACAGGGAGTGTTTTAATCAGTGTGAGGCCTCACAAAATACTCAGTGCACTGAGACAATGGCTCAGTTCCAATGAAACCATTGCACACTCACAAGCTAAAACAAATGTCTGAGTACAGGTAGATGGAAGAGCTCCAAACACTGTCTGATAAATGGGATACTTAAATCACATTCCCTGCACCGAGTCAAAGGAGAATCTGAAATATTGACTAGACTAGACCTTCCATAGATTGTTTAATTAATGTACTTATTTGAAGTGCAAGAGGAAGTTTTGCAGCCACAGCTCAAGACATAATACTCTATTTTGCAGGAAAAGAAATCTGTATTTTAGTTTTGTTGATTCTAAAATATGTCAAAGAATGGTCCAATATGAAGTTAAACTATTATTTCTGTTTTAAACTGTTTGCTAATTGATTGCTTTTTGTGCTTGTAGACAGAGAGATAGACAGAGCCCTCAAACACATTATCTCACATTCGGACAGCCTTTAGCTCTTATCTACATAATGGGAGCACACTCCAGTGTCTGAGTGCAAGGGGAGGGTGTGCTGGACTCGAATAAATAAGAGTGGTAATGTTACACGATGTTTCGTGAATACTGACACAATATTTATATAATTTACGGCCCTTGAGTCCTATTGCAAGACACAGACAGCCAACCAGATACCTACTGAAGTTTTTATCTAACATATCCTCACCTTCGTTCAGTTTTTCCTGAAAATGTCAGCTTGACATCAGCCAACAGGAGCAGAACAGAAAAGACATGAGCCAAAAACAGAGAAGAACTAAACTCTGTAAAAGAAAAATGTGCCTGTGGCTTATTTATTTTTTTCCAGTGGAAGCTAAAGATGTTGAATATGAGAAGCTGCTGGAAAAAAAGGATCTGGATCTGGAGGGCATGAAGAAGAGGCTGAAGGATCAGGAAAGGGAGAGGCAGAGTGAGCTACTGAAGTTACAGATGGAGGTAAATTAAACGATATCATTTAAACTTTAACTATGACCATTTATTTGATTAACACAGATCTACATAAACATCTGTAACTGTTTCTTAATATAAGCTGTTTGCTTTACAAATATAGACATAATGTGTAATAATCAGGTTTAAATTAAGCTGGACTGCTTATGTGTTTATTGATGTTCAACAGATGATATTAAATTTGCAGTGATGAATAATATTAAAGACACTGACAGGTGTTTTGTTCAAGGAATGAGCAGAATCTCTATTTTTTTTTTAAACTCTTCTTTGATTTTGAGCAGCTAGTTTCAGCATTACTAAGCTCATTGTTTTGCTCTGTGTCTTTTGGCAGTTTGGTGCAAAGTTAGCCAGAGTTCAGAGTTCAGCTCAGTGCAGCCAGCAGCAGCAGCAGCAGCAGCAACACGGCCCCAACCTTCTTGCTCAGAGTGTCTTTAAGAGGGTGAGCAGCCCACACAGAACCTGTTACATCGATTTATTTTTTACTCATTATATATACAAAAACAAATTGCAGCTGTCAGTCTGTAACTCGGGGTCTTAGTGTGACTTATATTCTAAAAGTACATGTGAGTACACAACCATGAATGTAACTGATGTTACTGATGTATGCATGTATCCTTCTCATGAAAACTGCAGCTGAAAGCAGAGCAAAATCCATTAAGTCTGACCCAGAAGTCTCATCTTGTTAGTCCACACGTTTTAAGTAAACAGTCTACTTCCCAGTAGGCTCTGTCAGCTTTAGTAAAGCTTTGACAGACATAATTTCCACCTTAAATGGTAAGTGGAATGCATTTATATGTTGCTTTTCTTCTCTTAATTGACCACTCAAATCACTAATTACTCTCAGACTTGCTACAAACACTCATTTATTCCATTATTTGCCTTCAAGTTTGTCTCCTTATAAAACCAAATTATTTCACAGAGACTAATGAACTTTAAACATAGACATGTGTTTTCCCAGAGTTTAATGTCTGTTTACTCCACTACGCATTGCAATACACATGGGTCCAGAGGTTAGCATCATCCTGGTTCTGCCAGGATGTATTGGAGAGAGAACCTTAATGCAGGATGCAGAGACAGGCAAAATGAAGAAACACCAAGGATAAACATAGTCCAAATATTAGTAAAACTAACAGGCGCACAGGTGGACTGATGGAGGGCAAACAGACGATCTAACAGCAAACAAGGGGAGAGGCAAGACTATACACACACACACACACACATATAGGGCAGATGGAACACAAGTGAAAGCAGTAAGACCAGGGCAGACAGTCACAAAGGAGGGAAATTAAACACAGGTGGAGACAATCAGGAAATCAGGAGGGAAAAACAAACACAGAAGGTCACAGAAAAGCAATTGCAAAAATAAAACAGGAAATAGAAACAACAAAGACAAGGAAGCTAACACAGACAAAACAGAGAGAGACAAATACAAGCAACTGCAGGAGAAACTAGGAAAACACTCACAGTCACTTTATTAGGTACACCTTGCTAGTACTGAGTTGGACCCCCTTTTATCTTCAGAACTGCCTTAAATCTTTGTGGCATAGAATCAACAAACAAAGGAAAACATGAACATTAGAAACACAGGAGAGAATAACAATGGATCCCAGGGCAAAAACCCAATGGGATTTGTCCATGGAAATTTTGTATTATTGCAGAAAATAAGGTCTGTGGGAAATAAAAATTTATTTATTAATTTTTTTCCAGCAAGGCGGTTTCCACAAATAAATGCCAGCTGTATAATTTTTGAAGCATAAATTAAATTGCAAAAAGTAAAATGCAAACTTTGGGCTGTAAATGAACTACACCACAGTTCATATTGACCCTGCTTGTCCCAGGCAACTCCTTCAGGTTTACACTCACTGGCCACTTTGTTAGGTATACCTTGCTTGTACTGGGTCGGACCCCGTTTTATCTTTGCAATCTTGTTGTTGTCATGTAGTTTACACCAAATTGTGATCCTGCCATCTGAATGTGGCAGCAGAATTCGAGACTCATCAGACTAGGCAGTGTTTTTCCAATCTTCTATTGCTCAATTTTGGTGACCCTGTGTGAACTGTAGCCTCAGGCTCTTGTTCGTAGCTGACAGGTCTGGCACCTGGTGTGGTCTTCTGCTGCTGTAGCCTATCTGCTTCAAGGTTCGATGTGTTGTGCTTTCAGAGATGCTCTTCTGCATACCTTGGTTGTAACAAGTGGTTATTTGCGTCACTGTTGCCTTCCTATCAGCTTGAAGCTGAGATGGTTGTGTGGGAAAATCCTCGTAGATGAGCAGTTTGTGAAATGCTCAGACCAGCCCATCTGGCACCAACAACCATACCATTTTCAGAGTCATTTAAATCACCTTTATTTCCCATTCAGATGCTCAGTTTGAACTTCAGAAGGTCATCTTGAAAATAGTCCTAAATGCAGTGGGTTGCTGCCATGTGATTGGCTGATTAGATACGTGCATTTACAAGCAGTTGAACAGGTGTATCCAACAAAGTGACCGGTGAGTGTATTCACCCACTTGCTAGCAAAAACCTTCACCAGGATATTTTATAGATTAAAAATTTGTGAGGTACTTAGTTGCTTATTTTGTCTTGTTGAAAAAATGTTTAAAAAAATCTAAAGCTTATTTTAGACATGTAACCAAAAACCCTGACAAAAAAATCCACTGACTTTGATACAAGGGAACATGTGGTGCAAAATACTAACTCCTTTCTGGTCTTGAAAATCTCATTGTCGTGATTTCTCCTTTTATTTTATTAGGTAAAAAAAACTTCAGTTATGTGTTTTCTTACATTTTTGACTCTAAACGATTCAATAATTACAAAACATTTCATCAGCTTCAGCCCTAGAACAAATCTGATTAGCAGTCACTCAATACAAAGCACATCACAGAAAAATTTTCCATCTAGACTCATTTACCTGGTATTAATCTGAAGAATAGAAGGTGGTATTTTATAGGTCAGCAGTGATTTTGTGTTTTAAGAAGTGTGTTGTGTGTCTTGTTATATTGTCCTCAGAAGCTGCAGTTTTTCCAGGAGGAGAAGAACAAGGAGATTTTTGCTCTGCGTCAGAGAATCAAAGAGTTGGAAGAGAATCAGCGTGCCGGCATTGTCCAGGACAGCCATCTAAAGAGAAGAAAGATTTAGTTTATTTAGAGGCTAACAAGCTGCTGACCTGCCTGTGTAGATGCATGTATCGCGTAGAGTGTTCTGAAATTTCCAAATTGTACATATTCAACAGGACATTTACTTAACTGTGCTTGTGCAGCTTGACTAGATTTGCAAATTCACTGCCCTGCTTGCAGGTGACCAGTGTACAGAGAGTACATTCAAACACATGCTGTGTTCCTGACTAAGGAATTAATCCAATTAGGCGCCTGCAGGGAAGGATGGAAGGAGAGAGGAAGGGGAAGTGTAGATGAGGGAGTAGCGCAGTTGTGAATGAATTGGCTGCAAGGCCAATCCGATTCAAGGAATTAAACCTGTTTATCTCTTTTCATTCAAAGAAATCATTACTATCATTTATTCCACCTGCATCTTTTTTTTTTCCAGGTTCTTATATTTCAAACTTGGGGCTCCTGAGGTCTATCTCTTTGTTTGTGTTCAGTCTGAATATTCATTTAGATGCAGTCATTCAGGAATTCTCTTTATGGTTTACTGAGCGCAATTAATCAACCAAAATCAACATTTGAGTATTTAAAAAATGCTATCTTAGCAATACTGGTCTCAAATTACTTTTTTAAGTAACAGTAACAAGGGAATTATGCTGTCTGGGTGTCTTGCCAACAGTTGGAAGACACTTGGTCCATATCATAGACTGTTCCACGTATAAAAATAACTGCAGTCTTCCTAATGACTAACAGGGTACATCTCTGGTTGCAAAAAGAAGTCCAACTGTACAGAAGTGAGAAAATAACCTTACTGCCCCCATGATCAGTGACCTCGGTAAACACTTTTCTGATGGGTTCATGGTCTCAATCCCTAGTTTCAAGGCTCATTTTGTAAATTATTTCCCTATTTAGAGTAAAATAGATGATAAAGCAAGTTATACTTTGGGGTGTGGCTACATTGTTATCAATGTTGGGATCGTTACGCAAAAATATCAGTATATTACATATCACTTCTTTTAAAAAGTAAAGCATTATGCTACTTATTTACTGACTGTAGAAAGCAATTCATGACTTTTGTGTTTCTTTGTAACATGGCCTGAGATGCATTGTCACATACACCGATCAGGCATAACATTATGACCACTGACAGGTCAAGTGAATAACACTGATCATCTCTCCATCATGGCGCCTGTTAGTGGGTGGGATATATTAAGGAGCAAGTGAACATTTTGTCCTCAAAGTTGATGTGTTAGAAGCAGGAAAAATGGGCAAGCGTGAGGATTTGAGCACATTGGAAAAGGGCTAAATTGTGATGGCTAGACGACTGGGTCAGAGCATCTCCAAAACTGCAGCTCTTGTGGGGTGTTCCTGATCTGCAGGGGTCAGTATCTATCAAAAGTGGTCCAAGGAAGGGACAGTGGTGAACCGGCGACAGGGTCATGGGCGGCCGAGGCTCACTGATGCACGTGGTCCGATCCAACAGATGAGATACTGTAGCTCAAACTGCCGAAGAAGTTAATGCTGGTTCTGATAGAAAGGTGATACACAGTGCAACACAGTTTGTTGCGTATGGTCAGCAAAAAGGGGGACCAACACAATATTAGGCAGGTGGTCGTAATGTTTTGCCTGAACGGTGTAATTACCAGTTAACAGTATTAAACTTAGGCTACATGTCCACACAATGCCACAAATCCCTGTCCTAATGAGGACATACATAGTATGAACACAAAGCCGACAGCAAAGTTTAAGAAAACCAGCCCAAAGTACACTTCACAGCAGTCGCCACAGCAGGTCCTGCAGAAACAGGTACAAATAGAAATGGAGGATACAATGCTACAAGCCGGACTACTCATCACTGCTTCTGTTACCTGTTAAAAATCAAGCCTTGGCTGTTGGCTGGAGCCGGCATACACTCAGCTTTAAGATTATTCTCGGTCAGTCATTATTTGCTGCTAGCTTTTTAGTTAGCACGGTGCCTTTGGAAACAGTTGTTTTGGGCTTGGGCACAGTTTGTCTCTTCTTTTGCATGGTAAACATAAAAGTGATGTTCATATGTCCACTCCTCAAAAGTATTAGATTTCTGTACTAGTTTCCTACCTCCACACGAAGTAAAGTAAGCCAATTGTAGAGTAAGTGCACCGGGGGGAAAAAAGGCACATTTCATAATTCTTTTTTTTTTTATTTTTTAAATCTGCCACCCATCCTGCAGAGATAATTGAAGAACCCATGTAGTGCAAGTAATGACAAAGTTTTCTGATTAGCAACTTTAGTGTGATTACTGAAATAAGTACAAAATTGCATTCCTGAAAACACAAATTGACAAATTGCTTCAACATGAGCGTGAAGTCTCCTCGGTTTCTCAGCTGTTCATGACATCTGGTTTCAAAATACAAGAAAACCAAAAGGACAACAGTGACAGCCAAAGTGGTGAACTCAAAACACGCACACACCAACAGGTGACGTCACCTGTGGCAATGTCTATCTTTACTTACAGGCTATAGTCTGTATGCTTCATATCAAACTACTATCAGCAGTTGGCTGGTGTAGCTTCACATAAAAACTGGAAACGGAAACAAAACCCACCTACCTGTAGATCTTAGGAACACTAACTAAAAAACTGTATTGTTTGTTTAATTCTTACAAAAATAGTTTTATGTAAATCAGTGGAGACCCCAAGTATCATTCAGGAACTACACCTCTGCTATGTAAAAGTAGATTTAATTGTGATCTTGTAAATTGCTCAATGCCTTGTGACTGCTGTCTGCTGATTACTGTCCCTCCACAGCTCCTCACAGGGATGACACCTGAATGGAGATGCTCATGCCTGCTGAGGTGTTGACCTTTGTAATCTCATTATCTGTGCTGTTACGCCAGCATCTAAAGGGGACAGAGAGCTAATCTTTGGGAACATTGGCTAATGCCGTTGCATAACATTTCATCTTCACGAAAGCCAAGAGATCAACCTTACCTACATAGCACGGGGATTTCAGTTGTGCAGGTGTATTCTATTAGACCTGACTTCTGCATTCTGATCACATAAACTGTAATAACATTATATTTGTGCACCATCATCATCTGTTTTATGTTTTTTGGTCTCTTGTTGCTGCTTGAACTGATGTTAGCCATATGGAAGGACTGGGACAGACTCAACACAGGATTAGAGGTCATGACATCATCTTAAGCTTTCATTCCTTGAACATGAAGAGAGGCTGAAGATAAGCAAAGGTGAGGCGTCGACTGAACACTTGACTAATTGCGGAGACGCACCCCCTCCCATGCTGCCTTGCATGTGCTTGGTCATCAGTGAGCAGTTGTCTGATAGAGAGGAATGAGAAGGAGACTATGACAGCATTGCTCTGAAGAAGATCTTTTTCCAGGTCCTGTCGGGCCAAAATAAACCATTTTTTAATATAATTTGCAATGGGCTCTACAGGCATGGTTTGATGCAGACACTTGGTAAGAAAACTTCTTATTTTAGTTATCTGTTGGTGTGCATGTAAGTTTCTAGTAAAACTGCAGTAAAACGTAGAATTTGAATTATTAATTAACAGTTTGTACCATTAAAATCTTCAGTGATTTGGCTTCAATGTAAAATAAGTGTAGAACCTCAAATGTGGTGCTTTAGGGGAAATTTACAGAGAAAATCAGGAAAATTAGGTTAAAAGAAGAAACATGGTTGCATTCATTAGTGTTAGGCCTTCGTGCATCTAATAAATGATTTATTTATTTTGCAAATTACTTACAAATCATGACCTAACCATTATCCTCAGCCTGCTGCAGAAATGCCTGGAGACCAGTACCAGGTGATGAACACCAGGCTCCACCACAGCCTCTACAGCCTTACGGACAGCTCTGAGGCTGGGCCTGAGGATGAGGAGGCAGACAACCTCACTCCCCTGGAAAAGCTCACCAGAGATATGTGCAAGGATGAGAAGACCATCAAGGAACTGATCATTGGGCGCAGGGTTGGATTCTACAAGGTCCGAGGGGAGATCGGCTACGGGACCTTCTCCAGGGTCAAACTGGCTTTCCATGCTCTGACTAGAGGTGAATGGACATTCTGAATCTTCCAGAGAATTTTGCTTTTACAAATAACAAAGCACATTTAACCATCTTTCCATTGCACTTCTTTTTTTACCTCAGTTTCCTTTACTTTTGTCTCTGACGAGAGGACCCCCTCTTGTACAAAGAAACAATTTGTTAAAGCTCAAAGAAGAGGTTGAACAGAGTATGGCTATGCATGGTTAAACTGGGTGTATCCCTTTGATAACAACACAAGAAACCTTTAAAAGACTACACACATCTGATGTTGGTAGAGTTCTGGACACTTTACACAGGTATGAGCAATTTTATCCAACACAATTTCCAAATTTGAGACTCAAATCTATAAAGCTTGCTTTATTTAATTAATTAATGACCATCAACTGGACAGGTTAATGCACCAGATTGGCTACACTTCCTCACACAATGCATGTGCACATACATGGATGCTGATTAGTGGCACAGTAAGAAAGAGAAATTACTTAATTAAATACTTATAAAGAACAAACGCACAGCAGCAAACCTGATGTGTTTTGTGGTTTCAAGACAGGTGGCAGAAATTGAAAACATGATAAGGCTGCAGCCATGTTATCTTCCAATTTTTTCTTTTAAGAGTTGAGTCTATTACATTTTTAAAACCATCTCTAACATACTGTAAAATTCTGAAAACACCCAGTTACAGATTCACATAGCTTGAGATAATATCTTTGAATGTTGTCTTTCGTCCCAACAACAGTCCTGAGCAAATTCAGTTTACAGCAAAGTTAAACTGAGAAGATGCTTACACTGTTGGGGTTTTCCCTCTAATATTGTAAGGTCTTTACCCCACAATATAAAGCGCCTTGAGGTGACTGTTGTTGTGATTTGGCGCTATATAAATACAACTGAATTGAATTGAATTGAATTTGAGAAGCTACAACCACAGAATTATAAAGATTTTATCTTCATAAATGCCTTCAACTTAATTATATTAAGTTCAAATCTAATGACTTGGAACGTCTAATGCTACAGTCACACTGTAGAAAACAGTGGTTGGAGACCACGGCATGACCAAAATTATTGGGACCGTGTGCAATGAACTTGCAATCTCGTTGTCTTTGAAACAATGGCTTCGAAGATGGGGACCAGGTCTGCGACCACTTGGAGTCAGCTGCCATCTTCAAAGCGGCTTCAAGACGGTGATAAAATGGAAATAAGATGGAGTCAGTCTGCTATCAGTTTGCAACTGAATGGGGTTAAGTTGACAATCACATACATGTTTTTGTTGGTTTTTTGGTTTTTTTTTTAATACTGCGATTAACTGTGATAAATCAGTGAAAATCACAGAAAATCAGATTAAGCAGAAATTCACATGAACTACTGAAAGTCCAGCTAGAACCTCATAGATTTGAAACAGAAATTCAGAAATTTAACTGCAAAGTGACACAGGCGCTCGGCAACCTTGCTTTTATATACAAATATAACCAGAATACAACCAGCTGGCAACCAGTTGAGTTGAGCCCCCTATTGCAAAGAGCTCTGGCAGTTTATCTGGATAAATTAACTAAAAGAACAAATCAGCTGCAAATACTGTCACTGAAAATCTGTCTATATGCTTGCTGTTCCGGTGGTTCCCAACCTTTTCCATCTGGTGTATCCCACAGGCCTTTCAGATGGACTTAAGCACCCCTTCAACACCACCTCTCATCTTGCATTGTGGACATTTTTTAACAATAAATTATATAAAACTGGATAATGTTAAAGTATTATTTCACCAGGTCAAACTGTCAGTGCTTAGATCAGTCTATTTTATTTATTCATTCTTGTAAACAATATATTTTACCATTACTGTCAGTGTTTTCAGCTATTTTCCAGTCACTATTAGCTGTTTACTCTCATTTCAAATCATCCTAATATTTGTGGACCACATCTAGCTCTTTATCAATCATGGTTAGCTATTTTACTTATTTATCTGTAATGTTTAGCTTACTGATTTAATATTTTATTTACTACTTTTATCTGTTTTTGTATTTAATGGGTAATAATTGTTTGACAAGATATTCCAAACCTGTTATAAGCTAAACAAATTCAACTATTGTGATTTCAGCTATACTTTTAGCAGGCTAACCATTTACACACTTTTTTATCATTAATTATCTTTTTTAATAATTCCTGCCATCTTTTTCTGTGCTATAAATTTAACTGTTCCACTCACTGCTACTTAATCGTTTAGTTAAAGAAATTTCTGTTTTTTGGGGGTTTTGTTTGGGGGTTTTTTTTGGAGTAGTTGAGCTAATGTTTCCATGTATCTCCAGGTACTTGTACCCCTGGTTGGGAGTCACTGTACTAATGATTTCAGCGTAAGCCTTCAGTTTCTGTTCCACTTTCAGCTTCTGATGCTGTGGACAAGTCTTTTGGAGTTATTTTACCATGACATGATCTCTCTGTCCAATCCTTCACAGACAAAGTGGCTCTGAAGATCCTGGATAGGACGAGGCTTGATGGTGAAGCCCAGCGTCTTCTCTCCAGGGAGATCAGCAGCATGGAGTCCCTGCAGCACCCCAACGTGGTCCGTCTGTACGAGGTTGTGGAGACGCCTCGACGCCTCCACCTAGTGCTGGAGTACGCAGGAGGAGGAGACCTCCACAGCAGGATCTGCAGTGAGGGAAAACTGTCAGACAACGCCAGCAAGATCACCTTCGCCCAGATCCTTTCTGCCATCAAATATATGGTCAGTGATGTCGAAACCTTTCTGATCGAGATTCTGTTTGTGTTTCCCATCATGCAGTTTGGTTATATGATCAGTCATCCTCATGGTTTTGTGGTAACAGTTCTGTCATATTCTCATTTTAGAACAGACTGTTGCAGTCTTATTAAGAATTCAGTTTGATTTGAGCATTATTAACAAAGCTGCACAATGCAGATCCCTCTTAAAAAGCATTTTTAAGGTGAGTACCACTACCAGGGATGCAAATAGCAACAGGTCTTTATGGCCTGTTCCACACATGAACTCTGGGCATTATCAGGAGAATCAGGCTGAGACGCTGTCCAAAGTGCCCTTTCTCACATGTAAGACACAGTGAGAGATCATCTCCTTCAGACGCATTCTGGCAGTACTCTGTTTGGTTTAAAGGCGAGAGAGCTGCCTAGGTGGAGCGTTCAGGAGGCAGGACACATGACAGACACTGGCTCGCTGTGAATAAACCAGATAATAAACTGTGCTATTCTTACATGGGCACAGACTTTTTACTATGAAGCTGGCAGGTAAAAACTCAGGCGCTCTGACTACGTCTGACAGAGCTATTATACTTTTATGTTTTTATTAGTTTTAACTTTTATTTCATTTATGTTAAGTATTGCTGTTTCTTTTCCATATTTGGAAAAGAGACATGCTTAACCTATCATAGCGCAAACGTAGCCACATACGTCAAAAAACACGGTTTCTTTCACTTTTTACTTTTTTGTAAGGATACTTGTGGGTTTAGCTGTAACCTAAACAGTTTACGTGCAAGCATGCAGTTACATGATGAAAAGTCCACTTACAGCAACAGACCTCAGGTCTGCTCACAGTTGTTTTCACCTTTAGGCTGATTTGATTTGTGTTGCTAAAAAATGTTACCTTCAGTACTTTGAAATGACAAACTTTCCCTTTATGTTTTACTCTGCAGCACAGCATCAACATCATCCACCGGGACCTGAAAGCAGAGAACGTTCTGTTCACCACCAACGGCTGCGTGAAGGTGGCCGACTTTGGATTCAGCACGCAGGTGTCCAACCGCAACAACGCCCTGGACACCTTCTGCGGCTCACCACCCTACGCTGCCCCAGAGCTCTTCAGGGATGAGTGCTACCTGGGGCCTCCAGTAGATGTGTGGGCCATGGGGGTCCTGCTTTTCTTCATGGTGACCGGCACCATGCCGTTCCGTGCCGAAACCATGGGCAAGCTGCGGCGCTGCGTCATTGAAGGTAACTACACCGTCCCCCCCTGGGTGCCGGGCCCCTGTCAGAGGCTCATAAAGGGCATCTTGAAGCTGGTCCCCAGTGAGCGCTACGCTATCGACCAGATGCTGGGCTGCGATTGGCTCTTACCTGTGGAGTTTGCCTGGTCGTTTCTGCCTCTCGAATCAACTAACACCCTGCAGAGCCTAATGGACTCAGAGCACAGCAGCGTGGAGGAGGAAGTGGAGGAGGTCAGAAGCTCACTGGAGAAGCTCGGCTTTACGGCAGAGCACCTACAGAACAATCAGCTGAAAGAGAGCCGCAGCCCCATCACCGGGGTCTACCGCATCCTGCTGCACCAGGCCCAGAAGAGGAGGGGCTACGACTGTCCCCCAGTGGTCCGAGGGATGGTGAGGGACCCCAAGAGGGAGGGGCTCCGGGCCTACAGGGGCCTCAGGCACACCTCCAAGTTCTGTGTGCTTTCATAATAGAGCACTGCTTTTATACAGACTTCTTTTATACTAACTTGCAACAAATAGGGTTTTTTTTTTGTATCTTTTCATTTAAGATTGCTTCTGAAAAAGTGACTTGTAGTTTTTACAGTTTGTTGCTTTTGATAAATTTGTTTTACTCCTCCCAGTGCAACTCTTTGCAATAGCCTAAGATAAATGTGGAAGTGCCTAATGAAATTAAACAAAGGTAGTATTCAATTACGGAGTGTTTTGCTTTGCTTTTTTCATTCGTGAATTATTTCTTTTTAGGGATCTTCAGAAATTTGAGGAGGTGAAGTATTAAAAAAAATTTTGTTAAGATTTATAAAATGATAAAATAAGGTTCAGATTTATAAAACGTTCTTTATAAGTTCCCACAGCCACATACAAAACCACATAAAACACATAAAACAACAAAGCTTCACTGGCTAATTATACATTTTTATTGCACAAACTAATACAACAACTCTAAAATACTTTAAAAAAAAAGGGGGGGAATGGGAATCTACTAGACTAAATTGCACTGCTCTATACATTAAATGAGAGGGAAAGCTTATGCCCACTTAAACAGCCTTTTCTTCTCAAGAAGACCTATTTATGAAAATCTAAATAAAGTATAAAAGGACTGATGTCTGATGCAGATTTCATTGTAAAGACAGAGCAGGTGGCTGCTGCTGCTGCACCCAAACACAGCTGATCTAGTGTCTTTGTGGTATGTTTACCAAAGTTTCACCAAGTGCCTGCCAGTAAACAATAGTCCCGACAGCAGCTGGCAGGACACCATATGATAGTCAGGACCCCCCTCTCTCCCCAAAACCGGCCCAAACCAGCCAGACCCAACCCAGCCCCCTCCGGCACTGCACTGACTAACCCCTCCGACTCCTCCCAGCCCTGCCCTACCCGACCCCAACCTGCAGGAAGCGGCAGATGGCGCGGCGTGGCCTGGGGAGACATCTGCAGGCTAAACAATAGGCGCTCTGTTTGGACCGCTGGAGCTGACAGGCTGGGAGCTCCGCTATTGTGCGCTGCGCCATACACATGCAGATGAAGTCTGCAGGAGGAGGGACTGAAGTTTGTTTTTTTTTTCTCCCTCATTTGACAGGCTGTAGCGCCCTCCCCATGCACAGGGAGTTTAAAACTTTTGTTAGTTTCATCCCTCCTCTCTGAACTGTCACTGTCACCTCCCTTTAAACACCCAAAATAGAGCTTTGCAAATGAAAGTGAAAACACAACACAAAGTTAATCTTTTTTTGAATTTTATTGAGCATTTTCCACTTACAGCTTCCAATAATGTGTGAAACTGCTGTAAGTTTGTTTCCAGCATTGCTTCAACAGGATCAGAACATGTTATGTCAAATCTTAGTTTTAAAACATTTGTCTTCAGTATAGGCTACACAGTAAAATATTTATAGGATAATCTAACAAATTTTCATAACATTAACTTAATTTAGCCATTTTCTAAAGTGAAACCTTTAGAATATAGACATTTTTCATGTTTTTTTTTTAATATTTTAGAATATTTTTGTCATTGTTAAATTTCTAAAGTGAAACCTTTAGAGAATTAAGACAATTCTGGAAAGTGGGGAACATTTCCGCTGACTGCAACTGATGTCATGTTGCTCAGCAAAGAGGACATCCTTAAAAAGTCCCTTTTTAAAAAGGCCTCTTTCTCAGCACCGCTTCTTCTCCTACTGCGCGTGCTTCAACGTGCGACATTTGCTCTGTGGAACCACAGGACGCAGAACTCGCATCTCCTTCCTCTCCAAACCTCATCCGCACAAAGAATGAGGGTCGATGTGTCGCTCTTGTGGCATGCCCGACCTCATTCACATAAAGAATGAGAGTCATCTTGGCATGGACGGGACAAGAGCCGACGGTTCACGGGGGCCCCTCGGGCCGGCGCCGTGCTGCCTGGACGGGAATCCTCCTCAGGAGTATCCAGGGATGAGCAGAAACAGGGTCATCCTGTCCATCAGGATGAGTATTTCCAGATAAGAAGCTTTGCAGCATCTGAGCAAGAGAGGAGCCAGGTCCCAAATCAACGCTCAGGGAGGCTGATCTCAGGAACCCAGTCGTTCAGACGCCGGCTCTCCTCACAGAACAGGTGCAGCTTCTCCAGAGCGGGGTCCTCCCAAGACCCGTCAGCTGGGTTCTGTTCAAACAGGAAGAGGAAAGTAGATTTAGTCACAACAAATACAGCCTTGAAATTCTTCAAAATGATCCCTCCTCATTAGCTGAGCTCTACATACCGTGATGAGGACGCAGTGTGCATCTTCAAACTGCTCCGCCTTGTCTCCAACAATCTCCGTCAGACGCTGCATGTCGCTCACTCTGACGATGCTGATGTCGTTGTCGAAACAGAAGGACTGGATGAGGGTGAAGTGGATCTGGAGGGCGATGTCACACTCGAACTCCTCATCCATGGCCAGGACGCAAAAAGACACGCTGTCCGGGTCACTGTGGAGACAGTAAAAAACAAAATCCATGAGATTTCATCCACAACAGAATCCAAATGTCTGAATCAGTGAACATGTAGTAAACTTTATGTCTTCAGCAGAGTCTCATACTTACAGATTCATAACTTTTGCGCACTCGTAGACACCGACGGTGAGGGAGTCGTTGTCTTTGGCGGTCACCAGGACCTCCTCAAGGGCTTCGCCGGCACACTGAGCACGCTCGGTGGGTTTCTGGATCAGGACCTCCTCAAGAGTCATGATGAAGGTTATGAAGATATTCCGCAGTGGAAAAACTTAAGAAAGTGTGATAGGAGAGTAAATCCGCAGAGCGAGCAGAGTGCTTTCAAAACTGCACCCTCCCTCTTTTATACTCTGCAGCTCGTGCGGCGCAGTGAAAGCGCTGCGCCCTGATTGGCTAAAACCGAATGGTGTATTGGTATGATAATGCTATTGTCACACTCCGGCTCGTGGCAGATTGATGGGGGTCATCGAGCCACTCATGCTCCCCAACTGCACACAGCAGCTTGGCCTGAAGCTAAAAAATAGCTCAATTATAATAAAGAAAACGTTTGATTACTCTGCAGCACTTTTGTGCAAAGTACTTAAAAACACTGCATGTGATTCGAGTTGCAGAGATGCATCATGTGTCAGTCCTTTTACATGCACCTATAACTAAAAGTTGAAGTAAACTGCACTCAGCTACTCAGAACTGTTCATCAGTTTGAAAGCGGTGCTTATGCACACGTTTGCCCCATAAGACCCAAATCGAAAACTCTTCTGTGAACTCCACTAAAAAAACCTTAAACTCCAAACTTCCAGTGCTGTTTCTTTCATTTTAGACTTTTCTGATAGTATCTGAGTACTAGAATGGAGAAAGTGTGAAGCTCCCCTCCCCCCATCGATCCTCAGCAGCAGAGAGAAAGGGCAGGTGGATGATGCCATCTGTGGAGTAGAAGCTGGCCATAAAACTGTCTCATTGTGCGCACAGAAGCTCCTCTATTGTCACGGTCCTTTATACAAATGCAAATGAACAGCGCGTGCCAGAACGTTGTGCGTGCTGCGCAATCTGCACTGCTGGCCCATGCGGACCACGTGGCCGTCAGCTGGCCTTAAAATCCTTGATCGGGTTTTATTTATTTACTCTTGGGAGTTCAAGAGCCACGCGGACTAAGTTCTGCAGAGATAGCCTTAAAGCTAACTTCACTGTCGCTTGGAATTTGGCTCATAGGTCCACTAAATGCTTTTATTTGCGGTTTAAGTGGTCCTGACGATCACTTCAAAGCACAACAGAACTTTTACGCACGACTCCATTTCATCTGTTCCACCTATTAGACACTTTCAACTTAACATGTTGTGGGTTTTTTGGGGGGGTAATATTTAGTATCCAACCTTTTTTTCTTTCCAGCTTTCCATTGACTACCCATAACTTTATTCCGTACGAAACTTTTACGCACGACACTATCTCGTTTGTTTAACTTATAGTGCAGTTTCTCTTCAACATCTCGTGCTTATTTGGTGCTGTTACATCTGCATAATAATCCAAAACACATCTTGCATCAGGTCAGACCTGCTGCCACTGCTGCGTAAATTGCGCAGTTGGTTGGAGGTGCAGGAGACACAGGTCGGTGGTGATTGATTCAACACTATTGTTCAGCGGAAGGCACTGTGGCAGATGGAGAACTGTCGCTATGAGGGGACCCCCACCCCCTTTCTCCTAAACCTAGGTCAACTTCGACCCCAGGGCTTTTTTTTTGTCTTTTGTCTATAAGTCTCCACATTCGCCAGTCTGTTGTCTGAGTTTTGATTAAATTAGAATACCAAAGAGGAGACTTTATGATCCAAACTTGCACAGTGTAAAGCGTTATCTCCAAAACATGCCTGACATGCAGAGACAGATAAAAATCACTCTCGGTTTTAGCTGTAAACAGGCAAGAATGCTGCAAGTGTTTTGTTTAACAACAAAATACTTATCTGTACATTATTGCATCAACAGTGTCATTTATTTACAGCTGCACTCTTATCACTTTCAGCCCTCATGCTGCAAACTCATGGTCCGAAGTTTGATTTGGATCCCGCTGATACAGACTCAAACACTGATCTATTTTAGGAAGGATAAGCTCGTATGACCACGGGGCAGGCGCGTGCAAATCGATAGCGACCTATTGTTGCTCAAGCACATCTGCCAGATGGAGGCCTCCCCGGCAGCGCGCGACAGGTGTTGGTGGTCAAAGCTCTTTACTGGTGACCTGCGGCGACTGAACAGAGCCCACCCTCTGCGTTATAACGTGAAGTGTCTAAAGCTGGCAGATAAGTCAGAGTTGTTCAGAAATTTGGCCTCTAGTGTTTGCAAAGATGACTTAAGCTTACATAAATATATGTAAATATATTTTCCACTGGGAAAACTACGTTTTGAGCTATAAGGGAAAACATACAATTACATATAAATCATATTTAATTTAGTCGCATGCAGCCTATCTACCCTTCTGCATTTTGTTTAACACGACTTAAAAAAAATCATCTTTGCAGGAGTGGAAAATTTGTCTATCACGCCCAGCAGGTGCTGCCTGACTTCCTTTGTTCCCCCTCTCTTTACCTTCCCCCTGGGACAGATGGTATCTCCCGGTTACTATGGAGAGTGATGCAGACAGAGAGATAAAGCATGCAGGCATCTCCAGATGCCACGCGCCCGTCTTTACGCATGCAAAGCAGCGGCGCGTGCCACTACCTAATCTCCAAAAAAGAGTTCATGCTGTGAAACTGGCCATGACTTATAAAAGTTTGCCTGACAGTTAAAAGGGTGGATCGTTTGATGCTACTTTAATCTAAGACTAACAACTCATTCCCCCCCAACTTTCTGCTTATTCCTCCAGGACACAAAGTCGCTGCAAACATTATACGACTTCTTAAAAGGTTTATTAAGGTCCATGCCAATGGTGTTGCAGGTTTTAGCTGTTTTAACTACAAAATGACTTTTATTTTAGACATTTGTGGCCCATTTTCAAAGACACCTTGTGCAAATTTTTCACATGTATCTTTGCATTTTTACACCAGCTTTGTTTTGCATCAACCTTTCAGAATCAAATACCGAGTTTTTAAATAACCCCAAAAAAGGGGTGAGAACATCAAAATATCAAACAAGACTTGAGCAGGTTTGCAGAAATATTTGTGTAAATAAGACTTAATGTGGCTAACTTTAACAAAAGAGAACAAAAATAAATCAAACTTTTATTTATACAGAAAAATATAGCATCATCATTTGAAAATAAACTGAAGTAAAACCTTAAAGAAGTGTCACATTTTCTTTCTTTATGTGTTCAAGTTTCAAGATTCCAGGTCATCTTAAGATGCATTTTTATCAGCAGACCAATCAGCCACTGGCTTCCATTCATTTCCACACAATATGAAAATAAACCAGCAGTAGCTGGGATAGGCTCCAGCCCCCACCCGCGACCCTGAATAGGATAAGCGGAAGAAAATGGACGGATGAAAATAAACCAGCAAATGCTTTTGTGTTTTCAACTAATTTCTAATGAGAGTTACAGTCGTTTAAGCTAAAATCAGCATTTTTAAGGTGGCTCAGGTCAATTTGATCATAGTCTTTAGAACAATTTAACTGTGACAAGAATGAATGTAGACAGTCCACAGTCCAAAGACATGCATGTTAGGTTAACTGGTGTTTCTGAGTTAGCCATGGATGTGAGGTTGATAAAGTCCTTAAAGTGTATAGAATAAAGCACTGTATGAATGCATAGTTAAATGAGGCTTGTAGTCTAAAGTGTTTGAGTGTTCAGTAAGACTGTCCAGTCCAGACTCAGTGAATCAATGGAGGAATACATTTTAAATGGCAAATTTAAAATGATACAGCAGCACATAACTGGATACAAATAATGTAGCACTTCTTAATGGCTTCACTAGAGCTTTTTTGTGCTGATCCAAGCAGCCACTGATTTCCACTAATCTGTACAAATTAACACCAACCCATCACTGTGACCATCAACAAAAATACATCATGCTACTGCACTTTTATTGTTTGATTGTTTTATAAACAGATAGCTTTGAAAAGTCTGAAATTAACCTGAAAACACTTTCTTGACATTTGCTGTGATCTCTTACAGAGGCCCCAAACAGTAGCAGATTATATACCTGTGCAGAAATGAATGCAAATGAGTGGCTGCATCAAAAAAACAAAAAAACAAAAACAAAACTACAACACAACATTATGGTTTGGAAAGTGTGTAGTTGCAATGAGAAGTGTTAGATTTAAAGTGTTTCAGTAGAGTTATTGGTTGCTTCTTATTCTTCCAAAACTTTGAGGACTTCTACAAAAGCACTCTGGTCTTCCTGTGTGGTTTCATTATTCCTGTAAGTTGAAATAAGCACTTAAAGGTCAGACTTTCTGCATTTGATCCTTTCAGCTAAAGCTGCCCCCAACTTTCTAAGACTTTTCTATGGGCACGCGTGCCTCAGGGTGGGGTGGGGGCTGCTGGCCTCTTGTTACCATTGTTCAGCAGTCAGCCAATAAGAGAATGAGCACGTGCCGGGTCTGCAGTATAAATGCTGGCAGACTCCTGGAAGCAGCACAAACAGTCTTCTGTGGACCTTCTGACCACTTCAGTTGAACTGTGAGATACAACATAACCATGCAGTCTCCTGGAAAATCTCTGAGGGAAGCTCTGCTGTGTGCTCAGAGCGAAGAGCGACTTACTGTTGGAGTCTATGAGAGTGCTAAAATCATGACGGAGTAAGTAAATTTAACATGACTTAAATGTGACTTCTCTCTCAACATTACAGTTAATCAACACTGAACGGCAGCAGCTAACAGGGTGTGACTTTTGTTTGTCCACAGTGACCCGGACAGCGTGTCTTTTTGCGTCCTGGCCATGGATGAGGAGTTCGAGTGTGACATCGCCCTCCAGATCCACTTCACCCTCATCCAGTCCTTCTGTTTCGACAACGACATCAGCATCGTCAGAGTGAGCGACATGCAGC
>VUQI01029823.1:18222-39579 GCA_015106735.1 Paratilapia polleni | reverse complement strand
CATGTCACTCCCGATCCGATTAGGGAGGGGACCGGAGAAAACTACAGAGTCTGACATTGTTTTGGCAAAATTACAAAATTGTTTATACACCACTTGCATTTAATCATTAGTTACTTTTAAACCCTGTCTCTCTCCCATTGTGTGTCTTTTGTCCTGTCTCCCTTTGCTCTCTTCTGTTTCCCCTCATCCCCAACCGGTCGCGGCAGATGGCTGCCCCTCCCTGAGCCTGGTTCTGCCGGAGGTTTCTTCCTGTTAAAAGGGAGTTTTTCCTTCCCACTGTTGCCAAGTGCTTGCTCATAGGGGATCTTCTGACTGTTGGGGTTTTCTGTCTAATATTGTAGGGTCTTTGCTCTAAAATATAAAGCGCCTTGAGGTGACTGTTGTTGTGATTTGGCACTATAAAAATAAACTTGAATTGAATTAAATTAAGATGATCATATATTTTGAATACAAAACCTCAGTTAATTAGAAACAAAGCTGTCAGATAAAGTAGGAAATCAACTTTTCCATTTTTATCTGAGTATGCTATTCAAAGTAAAAGACAAAAGCCTGGGATTTTATTTTTAACCATAACAGCAGTAACAAAGCAATTTCATTGTTATCAGCCCAATGACTGTCCATTATGAGTGGTTATCATTCCTATTTATCAGAAGTAGGCAGCCTCCTTCACTAACTAACAGAAGTAAAAGCCTGTCATCACATTATCTGATGATGATGAGGCTATGTGACTGAAAAAAACCAAAAAAAAAAAAACCAAACCAGAAACAAAAAACATATACAAGGAGTGTTTCCAGGTTGAAAGAACAGCAAATGTCAGCAAAAATCAGATGAGTTTCACCAACTAGATTTGAGTTCTAGTCCTGTTTTTTGGACTTACTGTTTACACTCATTTCACTGACTCCTTGGTTAGATTTAGGCACCACAACTACTGGCTGTTGTTAGGAATAGTGCATGGTTTGGGTTCACATCACTAATAACATGTTAGGAAGCTCCTTTTGTAAGGTTACCAGTGTGATCACTACATCCAGAGATTTTTTGTGCACTTGACTTTCATATTCCGTTTATTTTTTAGTACATATACTGTTCAGTCCATAAGTATTCAAACAGTCTAATTTTGCCTCTGTACACCACTGGAGTGAATTTTAACACAAACTATCAAGATGTGATTGAAGTACTGACCTTTAGCTTTAACTCAAAGGATTTAACAAAAGTATATCATTAACTGCTTAGGAATTACAGCCATTTTTAAATATAGCCCTCCATTTTCAGAGGCTCAAAAGATATTGGACAATTGACTGACAAGCACTTTCATGGCCAGGTGAGGCCTGTTCCATCATTCTTCCATGACAAAGCAGTTAAAAGAGCCATAGTTGATTCCAAGTGTTGAACTTGTATTTGATAGCTGTTCACTGGAACTCTCAATATGAGGTCCCACAAGATGTCAATGCAGTTTGATGTCGATGCAGTTTATGTAGGTTGAAAAAACAAAATAAACATACCAAAGAGATAGCAAAACTTTAGAAGTGGCCAAATCAACAATGTAGTACATTCTTAAAAAGAAGGAATGCACTGGCCAGCTCAGCAACACCAAAAGGCCTGGAAGGAGGATGGAGGATGATCCTGGTTTACATTTCACTGTTTAGTGTTTTTGAGTTTTTGTGACATTGTTGAGTTTTTGGTTCCTGTTTGGTTCCTATTTTTATGATGATGATGACTACTGTTTCTAATCCCTAATTAGTCCTCAATATATCTGTCCTACCCTAGTTTTTTTCAAAGTGTCAGTAGTTGGCCCCTTGATGAGCTGCTCTGGTTTGCTTTCTGTTTTCCCTGGCTCCTAGTGCTTGTTCTTGGATCTCTGTTCCTTTTTGGAAAGTGCTTTTGGATTCTTGCTCATAACCTATTAAAGAGGCTCACCTTTTATTAAGTTATAAAATCTACCTGTGTCCTGTATTTGGGTCTTCTCAACACCAGCTCTTGACACTGGCATATTATTCTTTTCCACATTTTCATATATACATTGTTACATTGGTGGATACTCATATTAGATCTGTGTATGTACAAGTAGCAGATATCCTTGATGCTATCATTTCATGAAGGCTGTCAGCACAGAATCCCTACCACTTGCTGTTCTAACTTTCTGTTTGCAACTGGCAACTGAACAGAAGAAACCTGGGTTAAAGAGAGGGGGGAGGAAGCCAAAGCAGCTTGTTTTAGCCAGAGGCTGAACTGGACCTGCATCAAGGCCCTGTATAAGATAAATAAGGATTATTCTGAACAGTGAATCATACAAAGCTATTCTAGTAGAGTCCAAAAATAAAAATATGAAACTGGAAATCAGCATAATAGCTCCATTTTACCATTATCAAAATGATTTACTGTGTTCATGGTAAAGGGGCTTGAACAGTAGTTGTTAAATCTATAACAACACACTACCTGATCTTTATATGGCTTTGCAGATAAACATAAACAGGTTGTTTCAGCCATTTGAACAAACAAAGAGTGCTGCACTGTTTTTTGAGACAACAGAGCTGATGTTTCTAATAGAACACTTACACAAGAAGAGAAAAAGGAGAAGAGCCAGTGAACGCCTCTTTCAGTCTGAAATGACTCCTGTGTCTCTTCCTCCCACACAGGAAAATGAAGTAGCATCTTTAAGCTTCTTGTGCATATTTTATTCCCTTCTCAACCTCAAGCAGGGTGTTTGCATTTTAAGGAAAAATGGATGTGAACTTTTAAGACCACACTAAAGGAGGTTATGATGGAGGGATACATTGTTTAGTCATGTTCTTGGCCCTGTATACAAGGGGAACACTGAAACACCCCCGTGGTTAAGATGTGAGGGGAAAATTTATTGGACTCACATGGGCGACATTTTTAGTCAAACCTAGTTGTAATTTGCCCCTCATATGGGCCAACCATTCCAGGGAAGGAGGATCGCTACAAGCAATTTAAGTCTAGCTAAGATAATAAGTGACACTAATTGTAAAGCCAGTTATCAAGGAAAAAGATGCTTCAAACACATGAGGTATTTTGACTGAAGTGGTTAGGAAATACCTTTCTTGTGCATTTTTTCTGTTTACTCCTTAAAACTATCACAAAAGATTTATTTGTTTGTTTGTTTGATTTGTAGGAGGGTTATAGAAAAAAAGTCTAGTGCTGTTAAAAAGGAATGTAAAAGAGAGTCATGAAAAACCCACTGGATCTAGTAAATAAGAGAAAGTTCATCCAGCACCCCTGAAGAGCAGACATCTTGTAGATTAAGTGCAAAAAATGAGAAAACAGCGAGACACAAAAATGTAACAAACAGCTACAAACATAATAGGAAACCTAAAAAAGATGTATGTCACAAGCTAGAGATTTGGTAATCTTATGACTAGCAGAAACAGATTACACATAGCACACTTTTCTGCCTCTGATGTGATTTGTTGATGACATGCTTTCTTTCTTTAAAGTTACACTAATGGATTTCTTTGGCCAGTTGGGGCAGCACATACAGCAACACTATGTCAGTAAACAGTTACCTGTTTAGGGTACACATGCACAACCTTAAAATCTAAAAGTAAAAATCATGTTACCTAATTTTTTATTTTTTATTTTGTATCTGGCCTAACACAGTCTGTCTTCAGATACTGCAAATTCAAATCTAGAAGAAACGGTGTAAATATCTACCTTTTACTGCTTGAGAAAATATGTGAACCCTAGGAGGTACATTTGTGAAGAGGGACAGAAATTGACTTAATGTACCCTTATTCTTGAGAGTATAGCCAAGTGTTAATATAAGTTATCAACCCGGTCTCACGGCACTCCGTGATATAGTCACGACCTATAATCTATTGATTCGTGTTTCTGGACACGAATTTTCAACTTTTTTTCGTGTTCCTCAACACGAATTTCTCGACATTTTTTCTTGTCCGTCGACACGATTTTTCCATCACTCCGCTCTCATATTTACTAATTAAAAATGCAACGTAGTCTGCTACAGGGGTGGTCGATGTGTAAATCATCAGGTTTTCATATAAGTGATGTGAGTTTGAGTCGTTTCTGTTACAGGTTTTCACTTATCACTTTAAAAGGCAGTAAAAACTACTTGGTTAGCAAATATATATTTCAAATATAACGGCTGCCACGTTTTTTAAAACTTTGTTTTCCTAGTTGCCATGATGACACCTCCCTACTTTTTCTGCACAACAAATACGTGCTCCTGACACGAAATATATCTCCTACTGAAATGCATTACTTGCAAATTCGTGCTCTGTAACAAAAACCTAACAATTCGTGTTCATGAACACCAAAACATTGATTACTTTTTCGTCATTATTTCACGAACTTTCGTGAGACCGGGCTGAAGTTATATAAGTTAATAAGAAGTTTACATACACTCATCATGGGCATGAATGTCATGTCATTCTTTGAACTATTCCTTTTCCAGGGTGGAATGATTGTACAGCATACATCTTTAATGATTTTAAAAAACAAGAATTGGGTGCACAAGTTTGAATTTATTTTGGATTTTCTCTAATCCACACAGGGTCTAAAGTGTACATACAGGCTCAAATATATACATACACCCCCACTAATGTATTTGCAGGGTCATTTGCTAAGGGACTATTTGTTAAATGTCCTTTAGCAAGTTGCACCTCAACCACACATTTTTGGTATCCATCAACAAGCTTCTGGCATAATTCTGGCTGGATATTTGACCACTATTCTTGGCAGAATTGGTAGAGTTCATTTAAACTGGTTGGTTTCCTGGCATGGACCTGACTTTTAAGCATAGTCCACAAATTTTCATTTACGGAGTTGAGAACGGGATGCCAGTAGTGAACCTGCTAGTTCTGGTATTCTATAGCAAAAAAATCAAAAATCAAAAATCAAGGAACTAAAAGTGCTGGTACTTTAGGTGGAAACTTGGCTCAATATTTTCTCTCTTTTTGCTTAGTTTTTGGTCTTTGACACACCTGAGGGAAATTTCTGGCTTCGTGGCAAGATGTTCCCCCTGCTTCATCAGCATTTCTTTTTCTTTTTTTTTAATGAAACCATTTGCGTGTTACTTCTGGCAGGAATGCTTATGAGAGCACTGAGGCTGAAATAAAACATTAAAGTTGAGGGGAAGGGCAGTCAAGTGAGAATCCTCCTTTGGTACCAGTAACTCAAATTTCCCATGAAGTAAAGTCAAAAGACCACATTCTTACTACCAACTCATCACACACTGATGCTTTTCACATTTTAATAAAATTAGGGTCTGGCAAGAGTTTTTGTTTTTGACTTTTGGTTTTAAGTTTTGTGTTTTGTGTTAAGTTTTGTAAGTGTAAGTTAAGTAAGTGTTTTGTGTTAAGTTCAAGCATCAAAACTACTTGGTTAGATTTAGGAAAAGATCATGGTTTGGGTTAAAATACACCTTTGCTAAAGGTGTACCTAGTGATCCCAAGAGGTCCTAACCAAGTGTCAATATATATAAGACAACCTGCTCACAGTTGCAGGTTTCTTCAGTTCAATTTATGCTCAGCTCTGCAACCACCACCCCAAACTTGAATCTGAACTTTCAGAAACTACTGTGCCTGGAGTCCAGACTTTTTAGGGGTAAACTGTTGTCCATCTGTCTGAAGTGAAGTGCACATTGGGCTTCTTTCACTAATATGCGTGTAGAAATGTTCTTACTCTGCACAAAAAATAAGTGCAAATACCATTGGATTTATAGAATGCTGTAAGACAACCAGGCCTTTGTCATTGTTTGTACATATAGTCAGAGGCTAGTCTAAATTTGAATGAGGCCCATTGTGATTTACTGCCTCTGTGAGGCAAATATTTAAAAGCTCTTGCAGGTGAAGCTGCAGGTATTTAATAAACAGACCCCAAAACAGAACTGTAAGCAGCACGCAAAGCATCATCCCCCTGCTGACATGCCAAAACCTCACATAACAGTCATTTTTAGCAAATCTCATAAACAATCTCTTAATCCATCTCAAACTTAAATAAACCATTCTGAATATTATGATTGATTATTATGTGCCAGTGAGAGCCTTTTTGTATATATTGCAAGTTATGGTATGAGTGTTCCTGTGTGTGAGACAGATTTTTACTTGCATAGCCAGAGGACTGGACTTTGTATCAACCACAACAACATCCTCCTGTGGCTCTGGCAACTTTCTGTTCAGGGGTAAAAATGTAAGGCAGGATGGAGGGGATCCTACTATCCAAAAAGAAATCAGTTAGCCTTTGCACTATAGTATCCTTTTGTAACATGTTTTAATCTGTCAAACTAAAGTAAATAATATAATAAACCTGCCAAAATCTTTAATGGAGCAGATGAAAGGCTCCAAAACCAGACTAAATTGTATAACCAATTTGAGTAATTAGTCTGACCATATGTAATGAAAATAAATTGTTCAATTTTAAGTGTGAACAGTTTTTACCACACACATGTGGCAGGACTGATCAGTCGCATCAGCACAATGTCAGTCATGTTGTGCAGCTCTTTTCTTCATATAGCCGGTTGTATTAAAACCTTTTAGATTAATTTCACTCTCTCTTTTCATGCTTTTTAGTGAGCTGACTTTATTTTATTGTAGAGCATATATATAATTCTTTAGGCTCTAAGTGGACCTGTATCTGTACAGGCAGTGACTCTGGCCCACTTCAAATCTCAATCATCACAGTATTTATGGCGTGAGGATATTTGCTGCTATGTACACAGGAGCCAAGAGTTAAACCTGAACTTGATGTGAGCTGAGTGATCCTGACCTGAGATGGTAGCCCACTGCTCAAAAACTGTGTGAAATCCACAGTTAATGCATCAGTCTATGATGTTTGCCGGGGATAACCAATGGGGAACAGAGGGTGAGGGTGGAGTGGGCTTTGGCGGCGGTGGCAAAGCAGTCCTACTAATTTGAAGCAAGCTGGGCGATTTTATGAACTATGCTGTGAAATATGACTTTAATAATGGTTGCAAATGGCAGCGCCAGCATCTGGGAGCATGTGAGGGAGAAAGCGATGGTGGGACTGAAAGAGTGGAAAATGAAGAAGTCAAAATTCTTATGTTGGGATCAGCACCAGCTCATTGCCACCTCCCTCTGCCTCTGCTGCCACCCTGGCAAAGCCCGCAAACTAATGAAATGTGAAAATACTTGCGGGCACAGCAGCCACAGGCTCAGCAAAATCCAGCTCTATAAACTGATGATTAAATTGATGTCCCTGCAGCAGGGGCTTAATTCTGCATAGACACTCCAGTTTGCTTGCAGGGTGAAGCTGTGGCCTCGATGAACAGGAGTAGAATGAGACAACCGAAGTCTGACAGGAGGTTTAACGGGTACTGTGGTATGGTTTAATGGGGCACTGTGGCACCACCCTGTAGCTTCACTCCTGACCTGTGGTGGGAGTTTTAAAACCCCAATGTTAATGTTTTTTACAGCCTTTTCAGCTATATTTAAAAAGTGTGAAACAAACTAAAAATAATGATTTTGCAAAAACATACTAACAAGCACTTAATCAAGTCAGGCAGCTTTCTTATTCAAAGCCTGAATGTTGGAGTAATGTGGGGCATTTATCAACATTACAGCAGAGACACCTCCTTGAGAACATAAAAAGCACATGTTGGGAAAGTCCCTCTTTCGGTTCAGCCTCATGATCCTCCTCTTCCTGTGGACACGATCGCAGTCTGTGTGTGCATACAAACACATGATGCCTGCCACATTTAGTATTCGATAGAAAACATGCATGCATTTCCCAATGAGAAATGGGAATTTAATGACTGCACCACCAAGAGCGACTTCGACCTACTGGGCAATCCTGGGAAAGAGTTAAGGGATGTTGTTCATTGTCACATGACATTAGGATTGAAACTCTCCACCTCCTCCTCACAATCCCCCCATACCCCAAGTCCTGTATGCACATCTTGCCTGCAGATGTGGTGAAACCGCAAACACTTCAAAGTGCCTCCCTTCAGACCAACAGCGTACCCTGACGCCAACTGTAAATGTCCTGGACACAGCGCATGGAAAATATTAAACCCCCTAACTCACAATGAACAACCAGGCTGAATCAGGGAGGCGGGATGGCTGGGGAAGAAAGCAGACATCTAAAAAGGCCTCCTAAAAACACTTAATGACTCATCATTCTGCTGCGCAACAACAAGGGCGAGTCATCTGTGTTGTCTGTCGGCCAGAAACGCAGGAAAACTGCGGCTTCTGCTGCCGCCATTGCTGCCGGTGGACACATCTGCAGCACACTCATGGCCGTGTCAGATGCTTACCTGGCATCACGTGGAGGTGTGTCATCGAAACATCTCTGCTGTGAGTCAAAAGGAAAGAGTCCAAAAAAAGAAGTAGTGAAAGGAGGATGTGAAAGGGCCTTCTGCTGTGATCAATGTTCCTCTGATTGAGTCCGGAGAAAAAGGTCTCAAGGCCTCTCCTCAGTCAGCTTGGTAAAGATAATGATGTAATTGGCCAGGGCCCCTAAAGAGTTCCATCACAGACACCCAGAGACTCCAAGAAAAATTCTGTTTTTGTAAAGTTCTTTTTTTGTAGTTTCAGTCATTATTCTTATTGGATATGATAACATGTCACACAGCAGCTTAATTGCAGAGACACAGGAACACAGCTTTACAACATCCACAGTGCTCTGCCACATGATCAAAAGTCCAATTTCACACAGTTATGTACACCATAGAGTTCAAACCAAGGAGGACTTTAAGATTTTTACCCAGTCCGGTGTAAAATGGGTTGGATTTAAATGCAGCTGTAGCTCAGAAGGTAGAACATGTTATCTGCTAATGAGAAAGTCAGCCATTAACAGACGCGTGTGCATGAATGTGTATGATAGATACAATTAGAATGCATGGATAAAGCACTGTATGAATGGGTTAATGTCTCTTGTAGTGTTAAAAGTACAAGTAGAAACGAGATATATAAACACCAGTCTATTTACACCTCTCCACAGTTTAGAGCAGCCTAGAAATGCAGCACACAAGTGCAGTGGATGGTCATGCTCCTAATAAGAGCTTTGGATAACAGTATTAAAATTGCCATGGGCTCAGACTTGCAGATACTTCATCCTTGTTTCTTTACTCTGAAGCTGATGGATACAAATGCTTCCATAACTGATAGAAATAGTGTGTAAAACAACACAAACAACACCAAAGTTCTAAAAGAAAAAATAAGCAATGAGCATTGGGCAATATCTAAGTTGCGTGGGTGTGTATAAAGTCATCTGCAGGAGCACATGTGCTTGCACGCATGCCCGCATCATACGTGGGATTGCGTGCTTTTACAGACTTGCACACTGTGTGATCACACCAATCAGCACCGCCTCATCCAAACAGCTTGCTGCTGTTTCTCATGGAAGATGAAATCTGCTGCTCACTATCCCAGAGGAGCTGCTGGGAAGGTTGAAGAACGAGCAAGGGGAAACATGGCAACGTCTCCTCTGATTCCACATCCCAGGGAACTTTGACCTCCAGCAGAGAAACCAAAATAAAAATCCCCTTCTTGCCGCCAAGTCAGCACAACAGGAAGAAGGTCCTAGAGGAGAGGTGGAGGGAGGCAGAACAATGAAGCCTCTCTCTTTGGTTCCAGATGGGTGCTTTTTTGACAGCGCAAAGCTTTTGTTCGTTTATAATAAGGGGGCACTGCTGTGCTTTGCATGGTTGCCAGACATTGTAGGCTTTCGGTGATGATGAACCACATCAGGGTTTAATATCAGAGTGGCGGATCTACCAGCACTGAGGAGATTTGGTGAGGAACAATGTCCCACCAATGTGATGTATTACCACTCTGCTGTGGTTTTACTTCAGCTAACATGCATACACAAACAATGCTCATACATACACATGCATGCACACACAACACAGTGCATATAGTGCATAGAGTGTTGTGTTTACTCTGTCACACTACATTATTAAGTGTACACTTAGTTCAATATACTTCTAACTTGTCACATAAGCAGGTTTGTACAGGAACAACTAGTGTCACGTTTTAATGGACTGGGTACCTTTCAGCATTATCTTTCAATCTGCATGGTTAGTGTTGTGAACAGGCACGCTTTCTTAAAACCGGCAAGATACTGTACTGCCAAGTACTGCCTAAACCTAAGCAAATATTGACTGAAAATGAAACTAAACTGAATTTCTGTCTCCTGGTTGACAGTCTGGCAGTCTTTATGCTGCCTCCTTAATTGGACTTTGTCACTCTTTCACACAGAGACATATGCTCCCCTCGTTGGTTTTGACAAAACAGCAGTAGAGAACGTCTTGCAGTGTACACTGTAGTGCAAATGAAGAGTTGGCCTGGGTCATGGGAGAACAAAACCACTTCTTAGGCCACCAAGGCACCCAAAGAAATGAAAAATGTTTGAGGTTTGCTACACTAAATTTGGAGATTTTGGCACTGTAGCAAATCTTGTACAACAAATTTTGTTTCCAGAGAACTACATTTAAGTAAACACAGAGGTGCTGTAGCAGATTTTCGAAAAGTAACATTTTTGTAAGGAAACCAACAAATTTGACAGGGACTTCTCCAAATACTGAGATTTAGGGGTACTATGCCAAATTCTAGTTGTGTTTATAACCAAAGATAAGGGACAATGTCTTAAATTCTTCAAATGTTTTTGTGTTCACTTTCATCCAGACTGACACTAATATATTATTCTCTTTTATTTCAGTTACAGTTTCTGCTCATTTGCAAGTTTGGGGTGGGTGGACATATTCCCTATGGCTTGGGTCAGGCCTGTGCACTGTTGTGAGTAAATGTGTAGATGCTTGTGTGTGTTTCTATGTGTGGCAGTTGTCCAGAAGTTGAAAGGATGAATGAGGTGTGATGTTAGCTTTATTCTCCCATGACAGAGGGCCAGCCAAGATGTAGGGCAGCGACTCGCATGTCTCCGTCTCACATGATTTCTCAGTCTGACTGGCAGGGTGGAGAGGCAAATAATGACTTAACTTCATTACAGCTCAAAAAAACTTTGTGGATTTGTTTTCAATTACACTCTAATTTGGAATCCTCCTCATCCCCAAAGACACACACACAGTAATTTACACTTTTCTCATAGTAAGATAAAAAATGTCTGTAAGTGTGCAGACATAAATATTTTGGAGCACAAATGGGATTCTGATCTGAATATAGGTCCAAAGCGTTTGCCTGTGTGTTTTTCTGTGTGTGTGTTATGACCTTGGACTCTGTTAAGCTAACAGGTCCTCAATATATAAAATCAAAGTGGATCCATATGTTTTTGTTTTCCCTCATCCTCATAAAGCATATCACACATTTGATTCATGGAGGATGCCGTAATCTCAGTTGCAAGTCATTCTTCCTGTGATGGCTTAATATGTGTCTGCTTTCATTAAGCTAAATTCTTATAATAACCTGCCTTCTGCAGGCCAGAAGTTAGTCAACTTGTTGTATAAAGCTCAGCAGCGGAGGCGGTAATGGTGGGAAATTTTTCCTTTTCACCGTAATTCAGGCCATGTGCGAGCACACCAACTGTACATGAATGTTAACAGGTGTTGTATTTGGGTGTAATCATTGCTTCAATCATAGAAACCTAGTGGGTATCTATAAATGTATATTTTTTGTGAGTGTTAGTGGGGGCAATATCCAGAGCACAGCTAGAAAAATATTTCTATGCCCTAAAAGGACTTATTTTTTTTGCTCTACTGTCACAAATGTTCCCCAAGTGCTCTTCTAGTTACACTTATCTAAATTGCTACATATGAATATGCAGACTCTGTAGGCAAGGGACAATATTTTTAGATAACGGAAGCCTTCTGGTTTCTCTACACACAGTTAGGTCTATAAGTTGTTGGACAAAGACACAGTTTTTGTGGTTTTGCCTCTGTACAGTAGATTTAAATTGATCAATATGTGATTCAAGTGCAGACTTTTGCCTTTAATTCAAGGTGTTTAACGAAGGTATTGCATTAACTATTTAGGAAATACATAGTCCCCCAGTTTAAGAGGGTCAAAAGTAATTGGACAATTGACTGACAAGCAGGACCTTTACTCCAGCCAAGCTCACCTTCAGTTGTCCCAAGTACCCCTTTGGTCTACTTGAATGTCCTTCTATTTGGCCTATATAAAATATATATATATATTTCCTTCAACCCTAAGGTTGGTTGAAGGAAATATATATATAAATTAATTAATGGACTAAATATCCCTCTAATCAGCATTTTGCCCAAATGATACTTTAGGTAAAATGATAGGTGTGTGCCATTGTGCCATGTGAGTGAATGTTAATGTCTAGTCCACCTCAATTCTGCTGGGTTGTCCCTCAGAGGGACACCTAAGTGCCATCTGATGGTCCTAGAGTGTTTCCCTTTACTAGCACCCAAGATGCTATTGGTGCCCCTCTTATTGGCCTACCAATAGGAAGGGCACCTATTTTTTTTTCCAGTGTGCCCCTTTTGTCAATACATGTAATCTCCTGATTTTTATTGGTGTCTCCTAGCCTTATTCCAACATTATGTCAAATAATGTCAATTAGTCAATGCTGCTGTCATCTCCAAATTACACACAAGGTGTTCTTTGACACCAGGTTTAGATGATAGTGAGACAGGTCTGTCTCTCCCAAGTCATCACTAAAGGACGCTTGCAAAGGACCCCTTGGCAGAACATTTAAATACACTGAGTTCCATTTTTCAGTGGGTAAGGTTAATGCTGTGAAGGGAGATTCCCTTGTGTGTAATTTGGAGATGCCATCAGCCAATGGGAGTATAAACCCTTAGGTTAAATGTAACCCTGGCCATAGTTTCTCCTCCATTTTGCCTCCTGGCCCTTAGTGACACTATACATACCACTGCAGGCTTGCAAAAATCCATCCACCCATCCATCCATCCATCCATTTTCTTAATTTCTTGTCCAGTGTCAGGGTCATGGGGAGGCTGGAGCCTATTCCAGCTGTCATAGGGCGAGATGCAGTGTACATCATGGACAGGCTGCCAGTGTATCGCAGGGCAGTTTGCAAACATCCACACAATGATTGCCAGCCATATCTATTACCAATTCCATGGCCATGGATTGGATTTGCAGCAATAAGGCGGTATGTGTAATGACAGCATTAAGACTTGTTCTGTATATATAGAGTTTCAGGAAAATGAAGACAGATGCTTCTCCCTTGCTGCTCACACACATCAACAGAAATAAGGCAAAAACACATTCCTGGTGGCTACGCTGGCTGTGTTTAGCCCTGTCTGTGTGTGTTCTGCCCCAGCACTTGAAGGGCCCAAATAACAGACGATGCTGGATGCCTTGACTCAAAGCCGAGGCTCCTTGCCATCATCAGCCGGTAACGTGAGTAATGAGCTCTGTCAGATGCTGAAGCTGACTGATGTTTTCCACCACAGACGAGACTCCCTGAGAGATGACAGCCACATGCTAACATCAGATCCATGCGTGCAAATGGCAGTCTATCTGACCGGGCCCTATAGGGAAAGGTGATGAGATGATTAGTGTGATACGTGCACTAACTTCTCAGCTCAGGGTCATGACCCAGTGGAGTACTGAGATTTTGTACTTTGTGTTCTTTGGTTGAAATTTCAACAAAGGGGAGAGAGTGTGCTTTTTGGACAAGCAGCGTACACCACAAGTTCACTGACACTCTCTTACACAGGAGACTTTTGTGTCTTCAACAATTTTAAATTTCCTCTGTCAAACCCAGTTGTCATATCAGTATACGCTAATGTGACTTGAATGGTTTGGAATGGCAATTTAGGGGGAAGAAGGAAACAGTTAGAAGCTCTGAGTGCGTACAGTAATTGTTTTTGTCAAATTACTTGACAAGAGAGAGGCTTCGACTCCATTAGCACAATCTCATACACAAATTTTACACCAAGATGTTTTCAATTAGTTATTAAGATTCTGACTTTTACAGATTACAAGTTGTTATTCTTATTTTCTTAAGCTTATCCTGTGATGAAAAGCTCATCAGTTAAAGCTTAATGGAAAGGTTTCCTAGGTGACAGTATGCATTGGTAAACAACTCCTCTGAGTTGTTTACTAATGCATAATACCAATGTATTATAGCACAGTTTGTCATGTAGTTGTAGTACAATGCTCTAACAGATTTTTTCCCCTTTACAGATGGAATTCGCAAATTTCATCTTTCAGCCTTCTATGACCAAAACTCATTTTTATTCTTGACATGTGGGAACCCATGTGATACAGAGTATTGGCCCATTTTGATCCGCAGCTTAAGAGATCATGACACAATGGGGAAAAAAGTGGCATCAAAAGCAGATCCTCAACTGATTCAGGTTGAAGGTTGAGCAATGTCTTGAAAACATTTTCTTACAGTTTGGCTTTTACAAAATTAAATAGAAAAAAAAAATGCTTCCCTGTTTGTTTTACGGTGGGTGATTGTTTCCCCCATTGGGTTGGTGGAAATTTAAAGAGAAGAAACCAAACAAACAAAAACCTCTGCTTTACAGGACACACCCTTTGTGTTTCTAACACATTAAGGAAACCTTGAGGCCACTCATAAAATAAAACAACATCTTTCTTTCTCGGCCATAAAATAAAACAAGATTGGCTGCCTCTGCAAAAAACACGCAGGCAGCACTTTTCTCCCTGTTTTCCTCTGAGAAGAATGATTGTAAATGTGTAATTAAATTAATAAAATAGTCCCAGGTAGTAAATCACTGCCCCGGAGGATGCCTGATTGCACAGCTGTGTACGTGAGTGTGTTTGTGCATGAATGCATTTTTTGCGTGCAAGCAGAATACATGCAGAGGTGGGTGCATGCAGGAGTGTGTGGTTAAGGGTTAGCATATTAAAAACAAAATGGCAACACAGCCTTTAAATGTTCCCCAATCTTGAGGGCGAGGCACTCACATTGCATTACCTCTGGCGGTTTGTCAGAGAGTTAAGGGTGGGGGCAGTGTGGCATTAGTCTTAGGTACATGGTGCCAGGTTCTGCAATAATAAAGGCATTAAAAGCTCCTCATTAAGCTATTTTGGGCGCACGGGTTGGCATGGTGGGGTGCTGTAGGTTAGGAGGGGGTGCAAACATTAAGGTAGCGTACTGGATGCCAGGGATTCTGTGCCAGGGCACCTCTATGTCACTTTTGGCTACATGTAATTACAAACAGATGCTTATTAATGTGGCTCCAGGGGACCTGTGTGATGAGATAAAAGGGTCTAAAAGAGAGAGAATTTAAGGGTGTAAAGGAGAAAAAGGAAAAAGGTGTAACAGTATGCAAATAAAGCCACATTCACACGCATATACAGATGAATGCAGAAACTTTTTTTTTCTCACAGTTCTTAGCCTTGTCCTCAAATGTATACCAACGGAAACAACAGCACAGGTTTATTGCCAGCAACACCCAAAAAGACATATATAAGTGTGTTGAAATCTGCAGCACCTACATTATAAATGCTGATAAAATCCACATTCATTCGAAGGAGGATGAAGTAGTCACAAACACATGACTTGTGTTGGTTTCCTAAGTGTTGGAACATTGTCGCTGTGTGGTCAGGTTCAGGCAACAAAAGTACTTGGTTATGTTTAGAAGAATATTGTGGTTTTGCATTAAAATAGATTATTTCACAATGTTAACCACATGTTAAAAGGTAAACTTGTCCCATCTGTAAGAAGTCTGCCTATTTTTTTAGGCTACCACAGTAAATAGTAACACCCCAGGAAGTGGTGATAACTTTGTACACGTGACTTTTTTCCCCAGAACTAATGAACATTCAGAGCACTCACAGCAATGTGTGAAACACCAAAAAGCCCATTTTGACTGTACGTCTGAGTTTGACAACTCCCACAACAACATATAAAACCCTACACAGCTGTTTATAATATTCTGAATTATTACTTTGCAATAATTCTTTTGTATTTAGTCTAAATGACTGCTTAGCTATCATTTTGAAAGGGAATCTTGTACTATAAAAACTGATCCCATAGTTATTGTGCCACAAAGTTGGTGTACCAAGTTGGATGGATGGATGGGTCAACAAAGCACTGGACTTTAATACATGAGACAACTGTTCATTTCCCAGTTCAAATCAATTTCTTTTGATCTCTTGATACTCACCAGATCATTAGCAACCTAACCAAACCTTTACTACAGCATTTTCACTTGATAGGATTAGTTTGATTCAGTAAATTGATCTCTAACTGCTGTTGGTATGCTCCTGTAGGCCATCTCAAAGGGAAGGGACAAACTACACTATACTGCCAAAAGTATTCGCTTGTCTGCCTGTCTGCCTGAGTGACATCCCATTCTTAATCCATAGGATTTAATATGATGTCGGCCCACTTTTTGCAGCTATAACAGCTTCAACTCTTCTGGGAAGGCTTTCCACAAGGTTTGTTTATGGGAATTTTTGACCATTCTTCCAGAAGCGCATTTGTGAGGTCAGACACTGATGTTGGATGAGAAGGCCTGGCTCACAGTCTCCGCTCTAATTCATCCCAAAGGTAGAAGCAGTCTGCATGCCTTGGTGCTTGATTTTATACACCTGTGGCCATGGAAGTGATTGGAACACCTGAATTCGATGATTTGGATCAGTGAGTGAATACTTTTGGCAATATAGTGTATCTAGTAATCAGCGCTGAGTAACATACAAATACAACAAAGACTTCTTGGATAGGCTGTACTACACAGCAAGCCGTATTATTTGTTAAATAGCCTCAGTGAACTAAAAGTGCTCCAGAAGAATGCACACTCCATTCAGTCCAGTGGAGAGACTCAAATTAGCTGAGGTGAGGCCTAGCAAACAGCTAGTGGGTCTAGTACCCATTCATAAGACAAAGCAGCATTGCCCGTAATAATGAACTTTAAACTTTTATAGAATGGCTGATTTAAAATAAAAAAATTTAAAAATTGCCCTCATTTAGCTGTTTAAGAAGTAAATTACCTAGAAAATAATTTCGTTGTGCCAGGCTATAAACATGTTTATTTTTCTTTTAAATTCTATAGCCGGAAGCAGAGAGCTGAAGAAGTCGTTTGCGCAGTGGTGTCATTTTTTTTCACCCCCAAAGATTTCTGCTTGGGGGCAAAACCTGCTCATAGGTGGGACCCGCATTCTTGAAACATGCCAATGCAGAGAGAGCCCAGAAAAGAGAGGGGTTGGGCAGAACAAAGTAAGGAGACGAGAAGAAAGATGAAGCATATACAATGTATACCAAAAGGATTATGTGGCATGTAAGTGTGATCTATGATACAAACATGACTGACAGTGGAAAAACCTAGCAACCTTCAAGTATTAATTATAAAACAGCTTACTGGGTGTCTATTATGCTAATAAGGTTACTACGGTAAAGCCATGGTAATAGAGCACTGAGGCAGAAAACCATCAATAACAATTGTTGTTTATATTCCAAGTGAGTGGCAGGCATCATGGTTGAATATGTGATGTAACATAAGCAGAGCAGAATATCACGCAGGCAATCAATGCAGGGCAGCAACCACAGATAAAGAACATGCTGCTCCAGAGCTGGAACACAAACCACAGGAGAGAGTTAATGACATACAAAGAGAATGTAATAAGCAACAGCTACTAAAATAACCACAAATAATAAAGTATGCCGTATAATCAGTAAAAATCAGGTCTAAAATAGAATTTAAAATAAGAATGGGCATTTACCTGATCTCCAACGGGTAATTCCACAACTGAGGGGCTTATATAGTAAAGGCAGTTTAGTTTTATGGTTTATGACCTATTCACAAAGCTGTTGAGAGCAACTTTTTGTATAAGGTAAGAGAGAGGAAGGACTGACCCATTTGCCATGGATGACATCATTTGCAATGAAAGAACTTATTCATTGTGTCTACAGTGATTGGTTATCGGGCGACTGCACTGGGTCAGTGATTTGTCATTAATACACCTACACCTGCCATTTTGTGGCAGAGACTAAGTGCACAGAAGGTTTAATAAACCTTTTTTTTTTCTTGCTGTTTGATGTGGCTACAATTGTGTTTCATGGCAGCAGTAAAATGTCACAATCTGCTTCGAGTCCAGTTTTTCTTTTTCTTTTTCTGCCCCTTCCACCCACCAGAGTCCGTCAGCCTTTTCATCTCGTTCTCATCCCAGGATGTCAAATACAGTCGGTTTGTCAGATTCCGTTGCCATCGCAGCGATACGTACAAGATGTCCTTTGGCGTCAATGCCTTGACGCACCGGACACAGCAATATTGGGTGCCTAGAGATAACAGTCCTGTCTGAAACAGCAACAAAGTTCCCACAATGAGGCAGGAGGGGTGGGGGTTATGTTGTTTGTCACCCATGAAACTGCAGTATGTGTCACTATTTTGGAGCACTGGGTTTAGCATCTTCTTCCCTAACGCATTCTCATCCATGGGCAGAAAATGATGCTATTTTGTCATATACCACCTGTGTCTCCATGTTACGCACAGTGTGTTAGCTGGCACTGGTTCCTTAATGCATTCACTTGCTGATTTGTTTTATTTTTCACTTATAAGATTGAGGTACTAAAACTACTTGGTTAGCTTAACTCCTTGATGCTTAAAATTGACACATTGCATTTAAATGTGACTCCAAGGGGTCTTGAACAAGCGTCCTAAATTGAAGGTTGGGAGTGATGCTATAGGACATATTGTGCACATCTGAGCAAAACAGTAAAATCTGATGCCCCAGGAATGAAAACAGACTTGTCTTTCAGTCTGCACCCAGTCACCTGTCAACCCCACCCTTCTTACCGGTTCACCCTGTCTGCTTGACTCATTCCTTCACCCATATTGGGTCCTGGATCTTGCATTGCTGAGCTCTGATTACGCTCGTCTGCCACCCGGCCTGTGAGCTTATTTTGCAATAATAACAATAATAATAAAGCATCAGCATTGCTTATGCTTGCCTGGTTTTGTCTGCATTTGCGTCATCCTTCCTGCACTACTGACACAACTGTGACATAAAACCGAGCCGTGCCATTATATTTAGTCCCATGATCCAGTGGTCATGTATCAAAACTGTTTAGTGGGACTTTTAAAAGTCATTCTCACATGGGGCTAAAGGATAGATGTTTGCCTATTAATAATTCAGTAAAAATAAAACAGAAAAGGTCATGTAAGCAACTCTACTTCTCTTGTCTATTGTCTTAAATTATACTATATGAAGTGTGCTGTCTCATCAGTATTTATTTATAGGCATGACGTGTGACAGGTGCCAGTATTGGTTCCTTCCAGCTGATGGCTTAATATGAAAGGAGCTAAGATGGCAAAGCGTATATCTATTTCTTCCAGCCATACACGTCATTGTTCCAGCCTTGATGTGTATGTCAGATGTGCTTTTCCCCAGGCTCAAGGCTTTGTCTTTTCTGAGTTTGTAGGGATTGTTGGCTGCAGGTTTAATTCAGTGCGGTTTGTCCAAAAAAATCTTTTTTGGTGTGGAAGGCAAAGTTGTTGTGATTTGATGTGATGTATTTGTAGCTTTAGCAACATTAGCATGCATTGGGAGTTGTGTCAAATATTCATTTCCTGAGAGAAAAAAAAATGTCTCTTTTCATCACTAGGTAGCTGTAAACCTTTTGGGCTGTTTTGCACTGAGAAGATATAGGGCAGTTGCCTTAGTTTGTTTGCTGAAAGCAGGCAACTGAGAACATACTTCACTGGGGGATCAGATTTAAACACAATGTTATTGGGCTGTAAAAAATACAACAAAGCTAAAAGAGTCTAAATAGCTAGGAATGGGCGATAATTCTCTGTGGGTATGTTAAAAGCAATACCTTTTACATTGAACCAGTGTTAAAATGATGTTTAAAATAAAATAAAAAAATAAAAAAAAACATGTAATGGCAGCTGATTTACTACATAAGTTTCTGTTTACACTTTCAGCTGACTTGGAGCAGAAAACCCCGACTTCCTTTACATATGTGGCTGAGTGACAGATGAAGCAGGACTAATGGGAAACAAATGACACATCTTCTGTATTCTTCCTAGCAACTACTGATTTGGATAACATCAGTGAATTGTAGATGAGTAGAGATACGGGATACCAGAACAACGAGTATTTCCATATTTTCATATGCTAAAAAAAAAAAAGCCTCTGAGGCAAACAAGACATGCCTTTATGAGATCATGATAGTTGTATTGTAATTCATCTTGGGTTCTGAGTGACAGTGACTAAAACCATCTGTAATATCATCTGATGTATTTGTTTATCATTTCTTCTTTTTTTAGGACACTGATAAATTTGAATAAGCAAACTAATGTTGAATTAGTGTGCCTTTCTAAAGGACAATCTTCTCATACAGCGTCTATTGAAACGTCACTCAAATGATAAGGTATCAGGAAGATGTCCAGGACAGTTAAAAGATTTTAAAATTCCATCCCGAAAAACAATCTGACGTTCAAAAGCAAAGAACTCAAAATGGTTTCTGTCATGTTTATGGGCTTGATGTGACATAAGAGAGCCTGAAGTATCAGGATAAAGCAGCATATCGCAGGAACCAGCAGCTCCCAGATTATTTACACGTTACAAAGAGAACACTGAGCCAGGAATGGAACGTCTCCAGGTAATAATCAGTTTAGTTATTATTTATTTATCATCTTCCCACTAATGATGACAGAGTTATCAAAACCTTACTGTTTCATTTGGAGGATCATGTGACGCTGCCTGGATATTGAACATGAACAATGACTAATATCTCCAAGTGTTAAAAGAAAAACACTTTTCTCTGTAGGATTTTTAAGTATTGTAAGAAAATGTAATCCACCTGTGTGTCTTATTTTTAATGCAATCCTAATGATACATCAACAGAAATCTCAACTTAGTAGCAACTCTCACTACAGGTAAAATATATAATTAAATAAAATAGTTTAATTATTGCACGTCTGTGTTACCACATGCATTAATTTGATCCAATATACCCGTGCTCTCGTGCTCACTGTACAAGATTTAATCCATCTTGGGTCCTGGTATGGCTCACTGGGCTGAGCAGGTGACCCATATGCCATAAGGCTATTGCAGGGGCCTGGGTTTGCCCTGGGCCATTTGCTGCATGTCTTCCCCCTGCTATCTATCCCAGCTTTCCTTGTCCTCTTGTAGGCTAAAAAGCCCAAAAACTACTTTAAAAAATGTAACCCATCTTCAAGAATACCAGTTTATTCAGGTTTTGTTTTGAGACAACAGTTAATTAAATCATTGGTGTATTTACACTGAATGAAATGACGCCCTATAAATGCAAACTCACCTAAACCAACATTGCTGGACATCCAAATAGATGGCCTTCCATGATGCAACTTTTAGTCATAATATCATTCATGATTACAAGACAATGAATAAACACTGTAAACAGAATGGGGAAACAAAGAGTGGCCTGACCTTTTTGATATGTCCCGTGTTTTTTCTTAGTTTTTTTTTTTTTTTTTTTTATTTTTTTTTATTTTTTTTTTTTTTTTTCCCCTTC
>VUQI01029823.1:0-18202 GCA_015106735.1 Paratilapia polleni | reverse complement strand
TTTTCCTTTTTTATTTTTCTTGTTTTTTTTTTTAGTTTTTTTTTTTTTTTTTTAATGCATATTTAATTAATTTCTGCTGTCTTCCCCTGCAGCAGTGATAAGATATTGATGATGCATTGTCGACCACTAGATGTCAGCATCAACCAACACCTTCACCTGTGATCACAGGCAGTAGATCCCGATGGTGACAGACTGACCCCTCCACTTGCACAATGGTTTGCTCAGGTTGTCATTTTGATAGTCATATAGAACAGTTTGAAACGCTGCTTGAACCACCCCCTTGAAATCTTACCAACCTTTAGGTAAGTCCAAAGAGAGGGACTCAATCTTCCAGGACAGGCAGGTGTAAAAAGCAGCCAAAAGAAGCAGTAGTATAATGCAGAGAAGCAAAATACACAAAGAAAGCAAAGTATTTGAAACACAGAGCAGCAGAATTATGGCACAAATTCAGGTATCATGACTAAGATATACTGAACCACAGTGGGCTGCCTGCATAATTTTAAAATCTGTTTTGCTCCCATTACGTGTGTAGGCACAGTTAAGCTAAACACACATTCATCAAAGCTTGAATCCTTTGAGTTTTTACTGGAGTCACTTATGAAACTGCAAGAACAGGATCAGATAATGACAGCAATTACAAATGACAAAAAGCTGATAGAGTTGGCCAAAGGTGTTAATTATAAAGTCATTTTTAAACCGTTTTCACACAACCTCAGCATCAAAAAAGTGGCACTAATAAAAGTGTTGCCTAAAAAGATGACCCTTAAAATCAAGAATTAAAGACAGAAGCAGAGTCAGACTAATGAATTGAGAAAACCGAGTTTTACACAAGCACAGGAGCAGCCCTTCTCAAGGTTCCAGTTCACAGCCTGGAGTGAGGAGTGGCTACAACTGGAACACTAACCATGAAAAAAGGGCTAAACGAACCTTCGTGTGTTGTTCCTTATGTCAGAAAGAAACAATCAGTGTGAGAACAGCACCAGTCTAAGAACAATGTAAACTCTCCATAGAAATGGTAACGCATAAATAACTTCTATGTAGACATTCAGCTCAAAGTGCTTTACATCTACTTCTATGTACTGCTCAAAAAAAATTAAGGGAACTCTTAAATCATACATCTGATCTTGATGAAAGAAATAGTCAAGTTAAAAATCTTTATTTTACATTGTGTAATTTTAGAAAGAAAAAAGAAATCATGTAACAACAGTCAGTGGAAACCAAAATCCTCAACCTTCTGAGTGCACAATGAGAGAATAAAATCCAAAAACCACTAGGGCTACAATTAACAAAGTTTATGACTTTAAAAACTAAGTCTATACCATTACTGAAACTTTTGCTTCAAACATTTTGTTGTTAAACTGCTTGCAAAAAGCTAAATTAATTTCTAAAATTATAGACTTCCATTACTAAATTGCTGTACTAAATAGTGCCAATAGAAAATGCCCACTGAGTATAGAGTGCCTTGTAGTATTCATACCCCTTGAACTTTTCCACATTTTGTCACCTTACAACCACAAACTTAAATATATTTTATTCTTTTTTACAAATAAAAATCTGAAAAGTGTAGTGTACATTTGTATTCAGAACCCCTGAATCAATACTTTGTCGAACGACCTTTCGCTGCAATTACAGCTGCAAGTCTTTTGGGGTATGTCTCTACCAGCTTTGCAGATATAGAGACTGTAATTTTTGCCCATTCTTCTTTGCAATACATATATATATATATATATATATATATGTAGCTACACTGTAACTGTAATAGTCATTAAAGCCAACCGTTGGTGGCTGAAGATGGTTGATTACATTGATGCTCAACTATTTTTACAGCAGTCTAATATTCTGCATAGAGAAAACTCTGGAAAAACCCCACCAATACTGAATAACCTCTATGGTCAGCCATCCCACTGCTATACAATAAGAAGACCTCTGTTTGCCGGGGTTAGAGATCACAGAGCTCAGTCCCGCATAGAAAGAAGAAGCAAAATCTGCCATACCATATCTCTATGTGCAGCAGCTTCACTGCCTCACACTTCTTCACTCAAGTCTGTCAAATTCTTTAAATGACTCCAAGAACATTACAGTGTGTTCAGTTTACCCCAGTGACCTGCAAAGTCCCACTTCCCCATCCAATAAAACACATTTGACATAAGGTGGGACAGGATGCCTGCAGCATGACGTTTTGAAACATCACTGCATTGTGTCAGTTTTATCAACTAAAACAGTTGGGAAGGTTCTAATTCTGTTATAATCTATTTTTTTAGGCTGACTGTTTTCTGGTTGTTAACTAATAGCTTAAAGTATTTCTTATACTATATCTTGTCATTTTTTTAAATGCTAATCATTTTTAATGCTTAATCTTACATCCATCAGATCCTTTTTAAATGGTTTAACATTTCACTGACAAATTAGGAGTAAAACATGGCTGTGTAGTTCAAATAGAAAGAAGATTAACTAGAACTGAAAATACATCTGGCATCTTCAGTCCTCATTGGACCCAAACAGAAGAATTAAGTCCTTCACCAGTAATGACATCACCATCCAGTCATGAGCTGAAACATCTGCCGCCCTAAAATGCAGACTCACACAGACAGTGAGACAGATAGAGGAAGCAGGCACAGAAAATGGGATAATACCACACAGGCAAGCAGCTTTTGACCTATGAGGAAAATATCTAGAAAGATGCACTAAGAAATTCATTCAGTTGAATTCCATTGTTCCTTTGACATTTCTTGGACGCTCAGTGTGTCCAATCTGTGCTGGAAATGGTATACTTGGATGAAGTCCTTGATGTAATCCATGAGATTTTTCACTCTCTTCACACATGTTACTGTCTCTTCTTCTCTGTGCAATAAAGCATTTAAAGTCAAACAGAATGAACCATTTCTCTTTTTTTTCCTTTTTTTTTTTCCTTTTTTGTTTTGGCTTTTATCACTTTTTGCATGTCGCATAGTAATTCTTTTTGCATCTTAAGACTTGCTTCTTCTTTTTTTTTTGTCAGTATACATACAGTATACATTGTTTTCTATGAGATGAGATTGTTTATCTTGGCTACACACACCCCACACACTTCTTGGAAAGCCTGACTTCTTTATTCCCACATTTGTTTGGCTTACAAAGAGGGAAAAATCTGACGCAATGTTATATTGCAACACATCAGGTATGTGATAATTGCTGTTTGTTTGTTCGCCTTCTTGTATGTCTATCAACAAGATTGCACCAAAACTGCCAAGCTGAATTTCATTACATTTGGCAGAGATGTAGAGCATGCATGGGCAACACAGGAAGCCATTACATTTTGAGATAGAGCTGGATCACTTTCTTTAAAACTGCCTTGGCACTGGCATTGGCAGAGGAGGCACTCTCCAAGTGCCCTTTCAGTTCAGCACATATACATGCAAAAGTAGAGAATAGTGCCAAATGCAATCACTATTAGAGTGTCTGTGTGAACCAAAGCGAGTTTCTACTAATATATACTAATATGAAGAAGAGAGATTGCCACCCACGAAAAACTCTGCACCAACTTAAAAGTAAGAGATATAAAAGCACTTTCTGCATGTGGAAGAGTAAGAAACATAGGCATCCTCAGGCTCAATTGTCAGGAGAACAAATCAGTTGAATTCATGACTGTGTGGTGAAACAAAGTTACATGTGCAACCTAACCTCATGAAAATGCTGCAAGTAGTCATATCAGTAATATCCAGAAATGTCAGGATTAGGCGAAATGCAGAAGAAAAGCTACCATATCCAGTTTTTATTGGAAACTTTCATCCAAAAAATACACATGTAACCCAAAGCAGACCTTAAAGAAAACCGGATAAAATACATAAGATATGTGATGGTTAAAAAAAAAAAGAATCTAGTTTTAGCTGTTTCTTTACATATAATTAGTAATTTAATGTGTTTATTTAAAGAAGCCTTTAATATGTAACCAGATTGTTTTGTGGTTCAGTATGTTTGCCTGCATTAAAATAGATTTCTCTGGGTAATGGGAAAACTCTTCTACTTGCCTCCCAGCAGCATTAGAGATGTTCATGATTTTTCAAACTTTGAGCCTACATCAGCATTTTAATAGGTGTTATAAACCACAGAGGATTAACTCTTATGCCAGTTTTTTGGGAGATTTACAGTGATGTGGAACAAAAAGGCCACTGGCTAACCTCGCCACAATCTTTGATCTTCTTCTACAATACCTCAGTGTTCATCTCAGGGAATATTTGCACACTGATTAGCTCATTCTCCATGATGTTCTTTTGACTTGCCAGGTTATAACCTAATGTGCCCAGGAAATGTCTCAGAGGCTCAGTTTCATTTGAGAATCTGGAGTCACTCAGAGTTACGGTGACAAATGGAAAGAGTTGCGTATGCAGCACCTCTTCATTGTGGTAGAACAGAATTGGAAAAGCTTTGTTTCATGACACCAAAACCACAATACTTACCTCATATGCTCCTTTTTATAGTTGCACTGGAAATTATAGTCTGTGCTGTGTGCCACTGAAAAGCATTTGCAGTCAAGGTTAACAAGACATTTTCCTATGATTTCTTTACAATATTGTAGAAATAAACTCCTTAAGCAAAACAGAAATAAGAAAAAAAAAAATTAAATACGGGACCAAAACCAGAAGCCACAATATCAATAAAGCAAGACATAACATAACTTGCAAAGTACGTAAAACAATATGAAGAATGAGGTACAAAGCTTAAAATCCAATTACTTGAATAAATGTTACATATAAATGGGTTTATTAAGATGTGGGCACAGTGGGTACGTTCTGACAAAACTCTGGGGAGTTGTAACACAGATGTTAAAATCAGAGTTGAACATTTAATGGCCAAACGCCCAGATGGAACTAAAATGTAGGAAATAATACTAATGTATGGTTACTGTTGTTCACAGGTAGTGGGTTTTTTTTTTCATCCCAAACCAATCTTATGTAAGTACTGGATGAAAAATTATTCAGTGCTTCAAATAAAAAATAAAAAAATCATGTAACATAAGCTGCAATTGCTAGCATTGTAGGTAATAGCCATTACCTACAAATGGAACCTGATCACTTGTACAGTTACAAATTACAGTTTTATGCTTCTGGAGGACTTTTAGCCCACAGAAAAGCTTCAGTTCTGGTATGTTGGTGGGTGTCCTCACATGAATTACACGTTTCAGGCCATTCCAAAATATTTCTATTCAATTAAGGTCAGAACTTTAGCTTTGCCATTTAAAACAGGGTCATTTGTCTTACTGCATGACCCACTTTCTCTGATTCTCTATTAGCTTCCTCCAGAATCTGATCTGTTAATAATGGCAGACCATCCTGGCTCAGATGCAGAAAAACAGGCCTAAACCATGACACTCCCGCCACCGTGTTTTATAGATAAGATAAGGTTCTTATGCTTAAATGCATCTTTCTCCTTTCTCCCCACACTATGCTTCACTTTTAACAAAAAAAAAAAAAAAAACATTCTGTTTTGGTCTCTTGTTCAAAGAGTCTTCAGACTTCTCCACATGATCTTCAGCAAACTGCAACAGTGTTGTTTTTGGAGAGCAGTGGCTCGCAGCCTTGCAATGCACTCATGAACTTTAATATTAGCCAATGTGAGAGAGGCCTTTAGTTATTTAGAAGTTCTCCAGAATTCTTTGTGACTTCCCAGACTATTACACTTGTTGCTCTTGAAGCAATCTTTACTGGGCAACCTGCCCTTGGGGAGTGAAACAATTGAGTTCCTTCCATTAGTACACAGTTTGTCTGGCTGTGAATGGGTGAACTTCAAAGGAGAGATAGTTTTCTAAACTTTTTCAGCCTGATGAGCATCAACAAGTCTTTTTTGTTTTTTCTGAAGTCCTCGGAGATCTCATTTGCTCATACCATGATACACTTTCTAAATCATGGATTGTGAAGATCAAATAAAAACAGGATGCCCACTCACACCTGACTCTGGGTGGGATAATACCTGAATCAAGTTTTCCCTTCAAATTTACTGCTAATCCCAGAGGCTCACATGGGTTTTCCCTCACAGATATGTAATATTGGATCATTTTAACTGAGATCTCTTTATCTACTTTTAGGACACGTGAAAATCGTATGATGTTTTAGGACATATTTAGGCAGGAATACAGAAAAAAAAAAAAGGTTCACAGACCTTTTTCCTGCAACAGTTTTTACTGGACAAACTAACCCTAAACAATAAATAACATCTTTATCATCAGCCAACTAATTCAGCAAAGAGATAGCTTAATTAGTTGCTCAATAGCTGATGAAATCTCCTAATGACTGATACAGCCGGAGGCTAAGAATGCAATTCCTGTTTATGGCAACTTCTGCCTGAGATTAAGGATGGATACTGTGGGAAATTTTAGTAAGAATTTTTATGGTAAATATATAACAGTTGTTTTAAAATGCATATGTTACAAAAGTAAATAAGGAGGACTGTGATTAGTGTAGGCTACAATTAACTGGCTTAATATCTTGAAAAGCATCCCAAATGGCAATAGCATATGAGAAACACCACCTATACTCACTTTAGGGAGATTGTTTGAAGCACATCTTCCAAAGCCTAATTTATATTCTAAAGAAAAAAAGCCCACTGTGAGCATTAATAGTGTCATTCACAGGCAGACAGTGGCGCAAACGGATTCATTCCTGTGGCCTGGCGCTCAGGCAGACAGTCAGGATACTTACAGAGCCTCAGCCACCATTCATGTAGCAGCATGATCCAAAGATTACCGCACTGGCTCAGCTGTCTTGCCAACTACCACACAAACTGCTTACAGCATGTGGAAAGCATGCGCCCACACTAAAGTAAGGGACCATGGGGCATGAGTTTCAAGGGGGACTCAACAACGCCTTTGTGCTGTGTGCTGAAAGTTTTAAAACTGTACTCACAGCATAAGCAGCTCTAATAAAAGTGTTTTAGCAGCAGCGCTTTATTAGTTGCTCAAAAATGATCCCACTCACACCTGCTGAAATGTATCTTAAAGAGAGGCGAGTCAGAGCACTTTCTAAATGCTCTTGGGCCTTTACAGAAGCACTTCTTTTGTTAACCCCAAAAAAGAAATAAGGGAAAAATATGAGGATTTAATGTAATATTTTTTTTATGTTCTTTCCAATCACACCTAAACGATTCTTTGACTGTAATTTGAGGATTTATAAAAATTATAATACAAACTGCCAATGCACTTCCTCAAGTTAATTAGTCAGAGGTATAACAGCTAAGTTTAAGCTCTTAGTGCAGACTTCCACCATCTGTGACCTTTTCCTGAGGCTTCTTGTGTAATTACATGCTGTGAAGCATAAGCATCATTAAAGCACGTGGTCGTGTTTGCTATTAGGTTTTTCAGCACTAACTTCACTCTTATCTTCCTTTCTCTATAACTGGTCATACAATGACTCCTTTGAATGTATCCAGATGTGTGTTTTTTGCAGTTAATTCTTCTAAAGGGGTAGACTAATAGCCATTTTTGCCATGGCTATCTACAAATTCATTCAGTTCAATAATCATATTAATTCATGACTTAAAATTTAAGAAGTTTAAGATATACGCATAGCTTACGGGTATATGTATGTCCTCTGTTATAATTTAGCCAGTGTGCAATCAATCTAGAAATCAGACTTTATTTGTACGGCACCTTTCATGTTGGTGAGTGTAGCTCAAAGTGCTCCACAGATGACAAACGAGCTGATAATAAAAAAAGAACAAATGTTAAAATGAAGTAATAAAAACTGTTTAAAGATAGATCCAATGAACTAAAGAACAAAACATCATAAAAATGAAATAGAACAGTTTTACAGCATAACTAAACTGAAAGTAAGTATAATATAAGAAGCTACTTTCGGCTGCTCCCTTGTCACAAGGGGTCACCACAGCGGGTAGCTCCGCAGAGTTTTACGCCGAATGCCCTTCCTGACACAACCCCTAGGGGGATGAAAGTAAGTATAATATAATAGATTAAAATAATTTTTAAAAGTCAAAACCATAAAAACAGATCAAATTAATCTTAAAAAATCCAGTTGACTACATTTTCCTGACATTAATGTTGTCATGGTCCCTGGGTCTTGGACCTAGGGTTTTGAGTTTTTGTATTTAATATTCTTTTTGGTTTTGAGATTGAATTATATTTAAGTTGTTCCTGGTTTCTTTTGTATATAGGTGGGAACTATTTATATTAATTTTTTCAGTGACACTTATGTTCTAACCCTTTATATCTTGGAGTGGGAAAGTCTTGTTATCTTATGTTTTGTATAGCTTCTGTATTTATCTTATAGTTTTGTTTTTCGAGTCCTCGGTTTTAGTTTCGCTACCTGGTTTCTGTTCATGGTTATGGCAAAACTAAAACCGAAGACTCAGTGACTGAAAAATTGAATATAAATAGTTGCTTTTAACTCCACACATTGCTTTTAAATTTGCCATTGTTTCCATGGTCAAAAATATCAATTCATGCCTTTGTAAGAACAACTAAGCCAAGTCCTGAGGCCAGACTTGCAGTTCAGCACCTGTTGGCCCCCTGACCCTACAGCATGGCTGCACAAAGCTCATAAAATCTAAACTATAGTACTGCTTCGTGAGGTCACTGCCTGAAATCGGAAGGACAGAGTCTGGTACAATCCCTGTCAGACTAGAGCAGGATCAAGTATCAACCGAACATGGAAAATAACCTCCCCGAGGTAAAAGAAGCATGCACGGTTCAGGAGGTTGAAAAATACCAACCAGACATTGTTAAGCTCACATCCCCACACACCCTGTCCACTCACGATGTGAACAGCTATGTTGAGCCACACTGACACAGCCTCAGGTAATGATAGGAAATTTTGAAAAGTGGGCTACAGTGGGGCGCGGCATGGTGGTGGTAAGCACTGTTGCCTCACAGCAAGAAGGTCCTGGGTTTGAATCCACCGGCCGGCCGGAGCCTTTCTGTGTGGAGTTTGCATGTTCTCCCTGTGCCCATCTGGAGTTCCCTGCTGGTTCTTAGGCTTCCTCCCACAGTCCAAAAACATGCGTGTTAGGTTAATTGGGGATTCTACATCAGTGTGAGTGTGACTGGTTGTCTGTCTCTATGTGTCAGGCCTGCGACAGACTGTCCAGGGTGTACCCCGCCTCTCGCCCCATCATAGCCGGGCTACATGGGCTATAGTGGAACAGTCTTAATGATCAGGTGCATTGTTATTGGACTCCTTGTAGTAAAGGGGTTGCAAAAGTCCCTGTAAAACCAAACTACTAACTGCTGGTGATGTTGTGTGGCATTAGAATTAGATCTGCCCATTTCAGGTGTTACTGTTGTGATTTCTGCTTGTGCTGACATGACAGACAGTAAGAAATTACAAAGTTTTTCAGTTTGGGTAAACTGTTGCTCAAAGGCATGTAGGCCTTGCAACAGTTGTAAAGATGAAAAAAATGCAACTTATGTTCCAGTATAGAAAATTTGATGAAGTATTAACAGTTTGTTGAACCAGATTTGTAAGCCCATTCTCACTTCCACAGGGGTTCTTTTTGGCTCCTGTACTGTGTCACACCATAACCCAAATCATCACATATGTCTGCTCAGGAACACTTTGCATCATTTTTTTTTAAATGCATGGTTAAGGTTGTGGCATATGTTAAACCCAAACTATAATCTTTTCCTAAATCTAACCAAATAGAGGCTGACAAAGTTCTTATGTGGACTGTTGCTCTTTGAAATAGGGTTGCTATTGCTCTGCGCCGTATATTGCTGGAGGCAGTGCATCAAAGCACCAACAACAACAGACACATTGTGGGTTTTTCTGTTACACAAGCAGCTTCTGACGAAAAAAAAAAAAGGTAGTATCTGACACCCTTCAAGTTCAACTGAACAAAATAAGTATAACAAGTTTTCAGTGAGCACTAAAGCTTTGGTTTTTTTTACCCATGGACCGAACCGGGCTGGCTGTTTTCCCCAGTCTTTATGCAAGGCTAGGCTAATCGCCTCCAGGCACCAGCTCCATACCTAATGCAAAGACAATAAAGTTCAACTGCCCATATGGAGAAGAAATTGGAAAAAATAAATAAATACTGGACCAATAAATAGTAAACGTTTCATGTCTTATGAGACATATATGTCTCTTACTATGATTTACTCATGAAAGGAGCCCTTTTTACATTTTCTTATACATCATAATGTTCACTTGATTCACAGAAAAAAATGCCACTTTCATGAGTAAATCATAGTTTGAGATAAAACACAAATATGTTCTTCTCAAATAAAGGTAATCATGGCCAAAAAAAATAAATAATAATAATAATAATAATAAGGATATTTCTATCAATGCTATAGTACTAACCTGTTCCTGAAAAATGAAGAAATAGTTCTTGAATTATGTTTAAAAAAAATCACCAGATTTTAAAGCCTGTCCACTCACTTTTGTTTTCTGTTCCTATTGTATGGATCTTATACCAGCAGTTCAAATGTCCAGTAAATCTCATTTTACAAAGATCAAATCCAATCTTCAGAACTTGCTGTTATTTCTAAGTGATTGTGTCATTTTTCTTGGTTCAGGCATCATTAGCCAATATCTACGGCAGCAGCTGCACTAACAGTTTGAGTGTGCACTGTGCTTAAAATAAAAAAAAATAATAAAAAAGAGCTGCAGGCTAGATGAGGAATGCAGATGTATCCCCCTGAACTTGAGGCCATAGTGTTTAGCTATGGAGCTTAACTCCTCACATCAAGCAGATTCGGAGACAACATGTGAGGCTGATATGAAGCTATGTCTTATGCTACAGTTGCAGCTATCTGATTTATCTAAGTTGCCTAAAGACTTTTTTTTACTCTCAGGACAAACAGAAACACACCTCTTCTTTGATCTAAATTGGTTTTTACTCATCTACAAATAGGGTTTGGATTCAAAAAACCCAAATTGTCGTCTGTGTGTTTTTAGAACGGTTTGGTCTGCCCATCTGGCCATATTGTAGGTGTGGAGATTTTCATGCCTGTCCCCATCACAGCCTGAGATTTACACACAGTCCTGCAATGCAATATTGTGTGAGTCATTTCCGTTAGTGTCCAAGCAATTCTATGGTTCATGTCAACTCTCCCAACGCACAGCCAGACTGATTCACCGCGGTTAAATGAATCACTTCTCATTTAAACCAGTTCTTATTCTGATCTTAAAAATTTCAAACTGTGTGTGTTGTTTAGATTCTGACTCATCTCTTCATTTTCACCTAATATATCATGAAAAATGTCCATTTGCCCAGCGCACTGGATTAATCCTATTGTTTGCAAAGATGGCTGAGTGGTGTTCAGAATCAGTCACATTCAATCTATGCTTTATACTAATCTGTATGGGTGTATGGTCACAATTCTTTGTGACAATGGGACTGATTTTACTCTCAATCATCGCTCAGTCTCCCTTTCATTTCCCATCTTCCACTTACTGTAAGCACATACAGTAGAGTTTCATTTGTTTTTCTCAGTAAAATGGGTTTGTTTGTCATCGCCACTGCGTATTCCAAACCTCTTGCAAACATTCGTCCAAGCTTGGCCATTGTTTGAAAGATGACTCAACACTACTATGTGGTTTTCTGCATTTTTTACCCATATTTCTCCCAAATTAGAACAGCCCAATTCCCAAGCATTGTGGTCTTCACTACTGCTAACGCCTACACTGGGCATGGTGGTTATATAAATTTGGGTTATTGTGATAGTTTCTCTTTTTCTTTTCTTTTCTTTTTTTTAAGTTTTCTATTTCTTTTTTATCAATTGCTTGCACATTTGGGGAGCAATGTAGAGGGGAAATCCTATGACTCAGTAGGGTTTATAAGACTACTATGACATAATATCAGTGAAAAGGCCATTTGGTCAATCGAGTTTTGACACAGGGCCGCTCTACAAAATATGACCACTATTGCAGGGACTTTAAGCCCCTTATAATTTCAGTGATAATCAAATTTACAATTCATCACAAACCAACTGACCTACCTGCACCTTTGAAGTCCCTGAGGGACTGAAGCCTGGGGGCTGTTGACCAAGTAATGCAACCTTGACCAAGCCTGGGAAAAAAATGACTAAAAGAAATTATTTTTGATTAATTTCCTAACCTCCTGGGGCATGTTGAAGAAATTACTCAAAGTCCTGTTTCAAAGTTTGCTGCTCTGGTGTGTTTATTGGTCAACCCAGACCATTTTAAGGCTTTCTACAGATGACCAAAAGGGAGGTAGAAGACTGTGATCAGTGAGTGGGATGTGGTTTTCCATGTAGCTGCGAAGGTCTGGTAGACAGTTTATAATACAATGAAGTGATAAGATCAAAGAGTCAAAACTCTAGGGGGTAGGAGACTGTCCAGACATTGTTTGATCACCAAATTCCAACGTGTAGATAATGGCAACATGATGAGTATTTTCAATTGAAAAAGAAAGGTTCAAAGAACAAAGAATAGTGTGTCTCTCTTGATGTTCTCCATCAGGCAGAGGCCATCACATTTTGGTGTGGGAGGAATCACTGCAAATGTTAACTGAAATCTTCTCAGGTTTAACACAGAAGGCTTCTTTGACAAGCTATAATAATACACTGCACTATAAACCTACTGCAGTTCTGCCAACAGCTAGTGAAGCGTACTGAAATTATAGTTTTTAAAGCGCTTCCAGTCTCATGAAGATTTAGCCCTCAAGGATTTGTGTTTTCAGTCCACTGACTGACATTTGAAACTTAGGGGACATACTTTCTTACACTCATGCAATGAGCGAATAGAAAGAAAACATAAGGTAGTGTAGTGTATACGTTTTTGTCAGTGTAGGGATTTTAAAAAGCATGAAATATAAGCTCAGGTATTTTATTTATATATATATATATATATATATAAAATACCTGAGCTTATGGGAAACGGTTTCAGCCTTGCTGAAAAGGTTTGTGTTTGTCTTTTAAATGAATGCATAGTGGTCAAGATATTTCAGCTTCAGTACCTTGAAGAGACTGGCAGTAATTCACAAAAACACAAATTCCAAATATTTTATGCTCAGCTGGACAAAAGGATGACCCAATTTGAGCTTTTATTGTGCAGCCCCTTTCACCTGACAGCAGCCTGCACACCCAAACAAATAAATAATATATAGAGCCAGTACTTTTACAACAATAGCAGCAATCCAGTCATCAGCAATGCTGCCTAAGGCTTGATAAAAGCACCTGATTTTCCACCTTGATTACAGAATAGTGAGTGCTGTTAATGTGAATCATGAATATAATGCGAGCTCAATGGTATTGAATTTTCAGTGAACTTATTTCAGAGCTTCAAGATATATTTGGTGTGTCTGAAAAATCAAATCGTTGCGGTATATCTCCGTCTTCAACTCAGTGAGGAGCCACGAACCGACAGTAAAATCTCTGCTGACTCTACAGATGCTAACCCACAGTGTGGGATAATGCCTCTATATCTGCAGAAGTCTGACACGATTATTAATCAACAATAACTTTTAACCCTCTGTGACAGGCAAAGTCATCGCACACCACAAAGCGACTGCAAACACTTATATAACTTGCGTCAGTTGAAGCGCACACACTTCGAAAGGGAATGAGAAACTGTCCTAGTAACTTTTGCAACATTAAACCCTTGCCAGTCCTGCTGGTGAGCATAAAACCACTACCAGGAACTTCGGCTCTTAAGACTAACTGTTTTCATCAGCACTGCATCATAAAAATGAGCAGGAGTAACTGGCTCCCTTCTATGTTTATGTTTCCAAATTTCCTGTGCTATGAACCAAGCAGTGCATTATTTATGCTTCCCAAGTTCATATACCACAGAGTCCCTGAAGTCATTATTTACCGAATGAGACATGTACCAAATGACGCCACCCCTGACTGCGTATGCAAGGTATTATCGTTTTATGATCATAGTTCTCCTTACATTATAGCCTGCGGGTATGAAACGGAAAGACGTCACATCTCAGGTCTCATGTATATTTTGACAAAATGTTGTCTTTACCATTAGTGGACTATTTTTACTACCTTTACATATTTTCATTTTGGACACATGCTTGCCTTTTCATATTCTGCTGGTGACAAATTTGTCTATTTGTGATACTGTATTTATATTTGTTCATGGGAGTCTAGTGCTTCAGTGGCTTCCCTTTACAATAATAAGAACCATTAGATAAACTGAGGAAATTATGCGACTATGCCACTATCTCAAAGCTGCAGCCAATATACCTTCAAAAGTTCCTTCGTGCAAAGTCTCTGTAAAGCTCCTTTCAGTCACTTTTGTGTCTTTTATAGCAGTAATTGTGTGGTTAAACAGCTGAAGTCACAGCTGGACAGAGTACAAGGAGCATTATGCTCTGATCACTCAGAGGAAGGCGAGTGACGCAGGATTCCTCTGACTGCAGCCAAGGTTCAAAATCTCTTAATCAAAGGAGGTTGTGAAGTGTTTTGCTCTGAAATGCTCGGATATTTCTTTCATGGCTTTGTTAATTCAGCAGATTTATCTTGAAATTACCTTGTGAAATTTAGTTGTCTGATTAAATTTTGAGTACAGTTTGCCATGCACGATGGGGAAAAAAAAGTCAACAAGCATCCAGTTTCCATTTATTTTGCTACTCACTTCATTTTTGCTATGGTTTCTCTGGTACATACATCATAAGAAAAACCAGCCGGCATCACCCAGTAGATAAAACTGCTCCTCTGCTGAAGTGTGGATTGGGATGTAATGAAAATGCAAATGAAATTAATTACTTTGTATTAATTGTTAGTCATGTAACCGGAGATAAGGTACAAATTATGTGTTATGTCTTGTAATTGACTTTAAATTGGTTTTGTTGCTGGACTTGGAAAGCTAGTAAGTGGTGGTATAACATAATGAATAGCACAAAAAATAAAACATCATTTGATAACTGAGATAAAAAATAAAATGTCATGATTGTCAAAGCACAGTGTCTTTTATCACAAGCTAAGGAGATACTGCTTGTCATACTCATGGTAATGCATTTCCTGCCTCAGTATTTAGAAATAGTTCATTATGAAATTGAAACTGACTAGGGGTGAAAGAAGCTGTTTCACGCTGTAAAGTTTAAATTCTTGCTCATGGAGGCCTGTAGATCAGGTTTTAGTAATAGTTTAAGGTTTTGGGGGAACATGTTTGTTTACTATCTGTTCTAAGTACCTGAAGCTCAGTACCACTCTTCCATCTGCTCATCAATTACGAGACTACAGCCAGCAGTTTGTTAGCTTAACTTAGTACAAAGACTGGAAATAGGGAAATAGTCTGGCTCGATCCAATAAATGAAATCCATGTACCAGAACCTGTATAAAAGATATCTTCCATGTCTGAAAACTGAAGCCAATGTGAAAGTGCCTTAAACGTGCCTATCTAATGGCCAGCAGGGGGCAATTCAACAATGGTTGGGGGGAGAAAAGCAGATTGTATACACACACTGGCCACTTCATTAGGTACATCTTGCCAAGTTGGGCACCTTTTTACCTTCAGAACTGCCTTAATTGTTTGTGGCATAGAGTCAACAAGGTGCTGGAAACATTCCTCAGAGATTTTGGTCCATATTGACATGATAGCATCATGCAGTTGCTGCAGATTTATTGACTACGCGTCCATGATGTGAATCTCCATTCAAGATCTCTCCAAATCTGATGACTGTGGAGGTCATTTGAGTACAGTGAACTCATTGTCGTGTTCAAGAAACCAGTTTGAGATGATTTGAGCTTTGTGACATGGAGCGTTAACCTGGTGGAAGCAGCCATCAGAAGATGGGTACACTGTGGTCATAAAGGGATGGACATGGTCAGCAACAATACTCAGGTAGGCAACCAGGCAACGATTTTCCAGTCTTCTATTGCCCAGTCTTGGTGAACTCGTGGGAATTGTAGTATCAGTTTTCCTGTTCTCAGCTGGCAACTGGTGTGGTCTTCTGCTGCTGTAGCCCATCTGCTTCAAGGTTTGATGTGTTGTGCGTTCAGAGATGCTCTTCTGCATACCATGGTTGTAACGAGTGGTTATTTGAGTTACTGTTGTCATCCTGTCAGCTCAAAGCAGTCTGGATATTTTCTCTCCTCTTCTCTTCTGACCTCTGGGCGAAAATGCCTTGTTTATATTAGAGAACTGCCGCTCACTGGTTATTTTCTCTCTTTCTTTGGACCATTCTCTGTAAACCCTAGAGATGGCTGTTTGGGAAAATCCCAGCAGATCAGCACTTTCTGAAAAACCAGCCAGTGTGGCACCAACAATCATGCCAGGTTCAAAATCTCTTAAATCACCTTTCTTCCCCAGTCTGATGCTCGATTTGAACTTCAGCAGGTCGTCTTGACTATGTCTACATGTCTGAATGTATTGAGTTGCTGCCATGTGATTGGCTGATTAGAGATTTGCGGTAACAAGCAGTTGAACACATGTACCTAACAAAGTAGCCAGTGAGTGTATAAGTCTATGTAAAAAACAAACAAAAAAAAAAAACCTTCTGCTCACATGATCCATGCCGACGTTCCTGTCATGGTCTCTTTCACATCTTACTGAATACAGCATGATGTTCTTTTGTAAATTATGGTCCCCATTAGAATCAGAAAGGATAATAAAACAGGTTATGCTTTAGGGCAGGGATACCCTGCCGATGTGGGAGAACAAAAAGCTGAGGCGACAGCGGCCTAAATGTTCAGGTTGAGGCTCAAAAGTGGGACTTCACAAACCAATGGGTCACAGTGACTTTCATTTTATATGTACAGTATATGGTGGAAACTCTAAAGCTCACTGGTTAACACATATTCTATTTTATTAATCCATAAAAGGGTAAGACTACAATTTGGCATTATTCATAAGGTTGCGTCAGACTATTTTTTGGTATCTTTCTCTGGTTGCCTGGCAATCAGTCACAAGATGAGAAATACTAAAACAGTGAATTGGTATTTTTACATTTTAATTTATATGGATTGAACAAATTATATATATTTTAACATATTAATTAGCAGATTTTGGTACATGGAGAGAATCAAAAAATTAGCTGCTGCCCCAGTTTCCAAACTATATGCTAAGGTATCCAGCTGCTCAGTGGAGCTTCATCACTTTTACAGGCATGAGAACGGTATTAATCTTCTCATTTACGTCACTGCCAGAAAGCAACTTTACCCAAATTCCCAAAATGTTGATTTGATTTAATACTTAATACTAGCTACCTACTGTGAGTTCCTCAAAAAAAACAGGAACATCTTTATTTACTTGTGTTATAAAACAAACTGTGCTACTTTGTGTTCAGACTGGAGCCATTTCTCCTGAAGAACGTGAAGTCCAGTGCCTGCTTGACTGCCGTTTTATTTGGGGTGAATCATTTTTGGCATCGAAGGATTTTGTCAGTGAATGTTATATGGCATTTGGAAGAGAAATCGCCACAAACAGAAACCTTCATTTTCTCTGGAAATACTGAAATCTGACGGCATTTAATCTCTTATTGGTCTCCACAGAAATAATGACGAAACACCCAGTGTCCTAAATCCAGCTGTTTTCTGGCATAAAAGATCAGTTCACATGAGGTTCAATGTGGTTAAGTATTCCCTGTTTCTCAAAGATCAATCACGCCACACATGTGCATGAACATAGTGCCAGTACAAGTCCGTGCTTTGCTGGCTATTAGTCACAACTCTCTTCATTTTACACAGTGAGTCAAAGGATATGAGCTAGCCTAAAAAGCAACAGCTGGAGCATGCCAATGGCTGCAGGGAAGAAGACCATGATTTGAAACAGACAAGAAACTTGGAAACTTTTTAGGTGAAAGCACTCTCAGGCTATCGTGTTTTTTTTTTAAAGATTTCAAGTAAACATCCAAATATCTGACATCAAGAAAAATTACAGTGAAAAGCAAGAAGAAACACTCTCCGTCTTTTGATTCATAAAATGCTTCAGAAGTTACACCTTGGGTTGAGGATGGTAAGAATTCCAATATATCTAGATATTAGAGTGTTAAAGAAAGCAGATTTTTTAAAAGAAAGAAATCAAAATACATTGAACAAATGGCACTGGCACCATATCATACAAGGGGAACCATCACAGCTGTCAGATACATCCAATTACCAATCACAAATTGTGTTAGGACTAATTATGTTGTGCTTGAAATTAATGAACAGCAAAACAAAATGACATACCGAGAAACATCTTATTTTAATCCTGCACATCTCTCAGAGACAGTAATTAATGTAATCTCTGTCTGTCTGTCTGTCTGTCTGTTCTTTGCCTATCTGAACAACCACTCAGTCTATTTCAAAATTAGC